>CASHTH010002839.1:0-117200 GCA_030341885.1 Geodia barretti | reverse complement strand
TACAGTCTATGGGTCTTCAATCTACTTACTGTCATGGACCCAAAACACGCCACTCCCTCTCCCTACACAGGCACCACAACACTCTAATACATGATACAATGACCATAATAGGAGGTCACGTATGTATATACCTTTGGATCTTCAGCGGGCAAAGCCAAGTTGTAGTGGGCGGGGTCTAGTTTGTGTTGCTCGGCAACAATCGCCATAACTTGTGAGATGGTAGTGGATGGGTGGAGGGTAAGGGGGAGAGGTTCGGCGTGAGGTGGTACTATCAACAGCTCCACTATCTCCTACAGTCAGAGAGGGACAGAGAAAATAGATGATGAAAAAAGAGAGCGAGGTGTTCTAACAGTGGCAGATCTCTTGGTGGTTCTGACTCCCATTGAGGCCACTGCCTCTCCCAGAACACTGTTGAACTGGAGGAACAGTGGGAAAGGGGTTAACTGTGAAACTCAACTATTAGATTGCTCACCTGCTGGGCTACCTCTGCAGTCTTGAGGCGGAGTCCAAAGGTCGTGGTAGCCCTGTCAGACGATTTGTGTTGCCACTGGACAAAGTTATCTCTGACCCTATGTTTACACCCTGACTCCACACTCCCCTCCCACACCTGAAATATCAGCCATGGAGATGTTCACATGCACATACAGTTACAGCTTCTCTGAGGCTCACTGGTTCATCTTTCTGAGTGGCAATCAAGCTCCAAGTCCCGCCCTTAGCCACACACCCTGGAGGCCTGATCGTCATGGTGACATGTTTCTGAAAAACAAGTGTCCAGGACTTGTCTGTCGTATTTCCTTCGAAGAGGAGTCCTTCGAAATGTCTACCAGAGGGAAAAAGAGAGAGAGAGAGAAAAGGTGACAGCTCTTGAATTTAGTGACGCCAGCCCCCATACAATGACAATGAGATAAACACAGCCTCATTGTCAAGTACAGAACCCGACCTGTTCATTACGTGTGTGTACAGCATTGTGGATCGGTGTTTACATAAATTACAATAGGTCCCAAAGGCTGCGACTTTTGTATTACACATGACCAAGGCCCCCTCCATGCAAACTGTGGCTCTAGTTTCCTGTTAGTGTTGTGGCTTTCCTCCCTAGGCAGTTTAGACTAGGCCCCTTTTACCCCGCTGGCTCGGGAGAAAGTAAGCTAATGTACTCCCACTATTCATTACTATCTACTGCACGCTGGGAACCCATCAGCTTTGGCTGTAGCCTCGACTACCGATGCATCAACCACTCCGCTAAGTGAACATAAAATCATTTCTATCAACATGTGCCAAGATTCGCATTATTCCAGGCGAGAGTGGCTATGCCTCCCACTGCGAAAGAGAAAAGAGAAAGACGGGGTGGAAGACAGGTGCTAGTATCGGCTTCACTACTGCACACTCTACGGCTCCGAGACGTAACTAGTGATGCAGTAGTATACACATCGCCACCTGATACGTGTTATGATACAAATGACCCTAATTCTAGGGGGCTGCCCGGCTATTTCTGCCGCAGTTCGTTTACCACCTCACCTTCCCCTGCCGCGCTGGTCTCCTGCCGCCATTGCACACCAGCCGTCCTATCTCCCGCTGACTCTCCAAACAAACGAGGTCCCACACACTCGCGCTCGCTCGCGGCGCGCTACCCAAAAATAGTGGGCGTTCCCATAATGAGCTATGAATATTGTTAACTTGAAAGGTGGGAGCGACTATAGAGAGCTAACGGAGCATGGAAAAAGCAGAGCTGGCGGAGGACAAGAACCAATGAATCATCAATAATACATTACAGCGTGCACACAACACGCAATCACAATCAACACACATTCAATAGCCAACACAAGTGACTTGGCTGACCAACAGCCTTACGTGGTACCCCACAGCGTGGGGTAAAATTACCCCGGTCCTAAGGCCACCTACCCCGAATGGAGTATTCTTGTTCCAGTTGTTTCAAGGCAAGACTCTGTAGCTCAGCACTGCTCCTATTAGCGTAGTCAAAAGTCTGGACCCCCGGCCTCGTTACACCAGGGGGCCCCCTTGAATTAGCACTCTGTCTCTGCTGGTCAGCCAACGTCTTGGTGATCTGTGACAACAGGTTCAACTGTGTCCGCTGCACCTCTATCACACGCTGCAGCTGATCTGATTGTTGCTGGGCAACTGAAACTGACGACGACGACGACGACCCCGCCACCATGGAAACAGGTACACTCCCCACTGAATTTACGGGAGCACCACCAGTTGCCATGGTAGCAGGTGGAGGGGGCGGAGCTTCGTGCATTAGGGATGACTTGATTGAATCCAAGATGGCAGCGGGGTTAATGGGGGCCGGTGGAGGAGGAACAGTGAGCCCCGGCTTCAGATTTGGGTTGGCAAGAGGTGGGTGTGGCTCCAGGTGAGACCCCGGGGGAGGTGTGGAAGTGGGAGGAGGGAGGGAGGGGGATGAAGGAATGCTGGAATTGGCCTGATTTCGTGCGGCAGTTGGTGTGGGTCTGTTGGCAAGAGGAAGACGAGGAGAGGAAGGGTGGGTCGGAGGTTGCGAGCCTGATCTCCCCTCTTTCCCTCCTCCCTGCGCTCCGCCTGACTTGGCCTCTTTCTTCCTTCTCTTCCTGCTCCACATCTCGTGGCAGTCCTGAGTGTGTGGCAGCCTGCAGAGAGAGAATCTGTCGTTACTGCTCCCTCCCACTAGCCCCCTCCCACACTCACGTTGGTGGAGCCACACAATCTTTGTCAAATCCACTCAGAAAAGGATGCTCTAACGCCTCGCTAGCTGTCAGTCTCCGAGAGGGGTCAAGGGTCAACATACGATCCATTAGATCAAGAGCACTCTCAGGAATTTGGCTGTGAGAAAGTCCAAAAGTCAATAAGCAGATACTAAAGGGTTAAAGATACCCGGCATACCTAGAGAATTCTTCTTTCAGTCTTCTGCGATAAGTCTTTTTGAACTTGAAAGTCTGGAAGTTTGGGAGTTTGATGACTTCGGGCCAATCAGCAGGCGAGGGAGTGCCACACGACTTGCTGGAGAAGATGAACACCATTTCTATCTCCCTGTCTCATCCCTAGCTAGACCTCACCTGATCAGTTCCAGCTGTCCAATCTCGGTGTAGCCAGGGAAGAGCGGTCTCTTGGTAAAGAGTTCTCCCAGAATGCAGCTGCCAGAGAGACAGACACACAAACCAGCTCACCCCTGGCCTCAGCACACACACACACACACTCTCTGAACTACATTACAGCAGTACACTTTCAGAGGCAGAAATATTGTTTTGCACATTTCACGGTATTCAGACTATCAGTAAAGTTTTCTGGGAGAAAGGACCATTTTTACATAATTCAAAAAACGAGACGATTAAAAAAAATTTCTATTTTAACCACATACATACACTGACCCCCTCCGGGTACAGTCACCGAGCTCACATGGTGTACAGGTAGACTAGTACAGTATATCCATGCAATACACCTTTCACAATGTTCAAGGTTTATAGCCAATGTTGTTCCTTCCCCCTGAGATAGGTCAAAAGGTTCTCCCTGACTATTACACCACCTCCCAACACAACACAACAGTAGAGTAAGCCCCTATAATTATGCTACTATGGGACGTACCCACAAGACCACATGTCCACTCCAGGACCATAGTGCTCTTCTCCCAACAGCAGCTCTGGAGGTCTGTACCACAGTGTGATGACTCTATTCGTGTACAGCCGACTGGGAAGATGAAGTATACACCACAATAGGGTGAGATGTCATGGGAAGCTAAGTGTAATGTACTGATGGTTCTGCTAACTAGTAATACCTTTTATCGTCAGCATGGTAGAATCTTGCTAGCCCAAAATCTCCCAACTTTAGTTGCCCCCTGCAATGAAGGAGAACACAACATTCGATTAAACATCACTTCGTTCTCCGTCTCAACTGACTTGTTGTTGATGAGGATGTTGGAGCATTTGAGGTCGCGATGAAGGAAGTTCCTGGTGTGGCAGTAGTGGAGGGCCTCCACCAGCTGGAGCGAGAGGCTCTGGATGTGTTGCTCAGTGAACTCGACCATGCCACTCTCCAGGAGACCCACCAGGTCGTGGTCACAGTACTCAAACACCAGATAGAACGACCCTGCGTCAGGGAGGGTGGTGACAACTAGTATACAGATGGCTGCACAAATCACAGAATGTCAGCACGAGGCAAGTGCAATTCAACTAGAGTGTGTTCAAGTTGAGAATGCATTTTGCCCACACACTCAAACAGTTCTCTAATGTCACACAAAGCTAGAAAGGTGGAAGCATAAAAAGAAGAGGCTCACCTTTACTCTTTCTGAAGTCAGCAGCATTCACCTTGTCAGTGACAATCTCCCTCAGGTTGACGATATTAGAGTGTGCCAACTGCCGCAGGATCTTGACCTCCCGAACCGCCGTGATGGGAAACCCCTCCTTTTCTTTCTCGTTATCAGTTCTCACCATCTTGAGCGCCACCAGGTCACCGTTCGCCGTGTCCCGAGCCTTGTACACCTGTCACCATGGAAACAAGACATAACAACAAAGCACATGTAGAAAGTTGATCGTCATGGAAACAGGACATGATAACCAAACACAAGGGGAAAGGAGAGTGTGTGTGTACCTTGCCGTATGTTCCCTCCCCAATCTGGTCGATGATTTCAAAGGCATCGATGCAGCGAGGTTTGTGTTCACGAGGCTGCAAAGGCTCCGGAGGTAGCTCTGGAGTAGCAACAGCCGTTGTCTGGGTGGACAGCGGACGAGACACAACTGGGGATGACCCTACACTGATTGGAGATGAAGAAAGTTTCAGCGGCGACGAGGTTGACAGGTTTGATTGGTCCAGAGGAGTGGCACAAGTGTCGGAGATTTTGTTATCGGGCGGAGTGGGTGTGGGGGGCGGGACGAAGGCAGGGAGAGAGGGAATGGGTGGCAACGGAGGCTTCTCGTCTTCCTCTGGAGGCGGGGGTGGGGGCGGGGCATCTGACGGCAGAGGAGGAGGCAGATTTTCAGCTGGTTCAGGCTCATTCACAGGGAGCAATGCTTTCATCTTTTCATCTTCTGCTGCAGATTTCACTCCAACTGCTTGAGGTTCAGATATAACAGCCTTGTTCTCAGGAGCAGGCGGAGGACGAGGGGGTGGAGGTGGGGGAGAGGTAGGTTTTGCAGAGTCAGTTGCTTCTTTTGCCACTTTCTTTCCTTCTCCTCCTTCATCCCCAGATCTCTCCCACGATATGGAGCCAGTCTTAGAACGCAGTCTCGCATTCTCTCTCTCCTCTTCCTTCTTGGCCTCAGAGCCAGCTGGGCACGCTTCGTGATGTGGGGAACGACCATGCCATCTTTCTCTCTCGTCTGGTGAGTTTGACTTCATTCGGCTGAACCTACCATGAGATGAGGGAGGAGAGTAGCCACGCCCTCTTTTCCTGCGAGGGGGGCTGGGTCTTCGTCGCGGTGGAGGTGATGGAGATCCACGATATCGCTTGTGGGGGGGCGAGATGGAGTTATAACGAGGAAACCCCGGTGAAGATGGAGATCGTCCAGAGTAATACGCTGAGTGGGGAGAGCGGTGACGGTGTGGGGAGTAACCATGGCGACTCTGAGGTGGTGAGCGGTGGAGGTACCTGCGATGATAGTGACTGTTGTGAGGACTGCGCCGAGTGTGAGATGGGGGATAGGGGGAACCTGGGGACGATATTTCATCATAGTTCTGCGACCACCGCCGTCGTTCTGAGCTTGGTGACCGACGGTGGGCTTTATCTGGAGAAGGGCTCCTGTAGCTCCTGGGAACGACCTTGCTCTCTCGACTGGACACGGAGCTGCGGTGGTGTCGCTTCTTCTGCTTCTTGGAGCTGGATTTCTTGGCCCTCCGCGGGCTCCCAGGCTCGTGCCTTCTCTTCTTCTTCCTGTGAGCGCTACCTTCACCAGGACTCTTGCTCCGCCTCCGTCTCCTGTGCTCCTTGTCCCGGCTCTTTCGTCTCTTCCCCTGCTTCTTCCCCTCTCCCCCTTTCCTCCCCTCTCCCCCTTTCCTCCCCTCTCCCTCTTTCCTCCCGCCCTTGGCCTCGGAAGTTGGCTTCGTAGTCGACGGGTACGGTTCCACGGACACGGGCGAGAGCGCTGGAGGCGAATAGCTGGCAAGAGACTCGTTGCTAACACTCTCCAGAGCGTCTCTGGGTCCCTGGGACTCAGGACTGGCCGAGCCGTACGAGCACACGCTGGCCAGTCCACCCCTGCGGCCGTCTTTACCGGCGGTGGGTTTGTGCGCCATGATGTGAGGAGTTCAGCCGGCCATTGTGGCGCGCTGCTGTTTGTTCGGCTGGGGAAATGTGTCCCTGTAGAGTGTGGAGAGAGTGGGAACTGGGTGAGAGAGGGGCACAGAGCACGGATGCAAGAGGATGACAAAACTACCCGAACCCCAGCTCTAGCTGTCTCACCTTTCGTGTTCAATATTTCCGGGTTTGTGGTCACGTTTACGCATAATTGGATCGTGTAAAGTATGGACGACAATGGAGCAATGGGTAATGACCCAGACCTTCTAGTTGCAGCTCAAGACTACCAGAAACTTGCGAGAACCCACGTGAATGTCAGCTTCCGTTCTCATATTTAATAAAATTTGGTTGAATTTTCTTCCCTTTGTCCAGTAGGCAGGTTTTAGGGAAGGAGTGGAGGAAGGTAAGCAGGAAGTGACAGAGAAAGGGTTCAGGAGAGGGTTCAGGGAGGGTGTCCAGATTAGTCTCAGGTGGGCCAGACTCAGTGGGAGACTCAGGTGTGCAACATTTGTGTTTGTCTGTGGAAATGGTTGTGTGTACAGTGCCTTGGAAATGTTTCTGCAGCAGGAGCGAGGGGAGTGTCTCAGTCAGGAGTTGAGCCAGTTGAAGGTTAAGATTGAGAGATTGGGGAGAGTGAGGGGAGAGGAGGTGAGCGGTGATGGTGAAGGCGGTGAGACGAGGGAGCTGTGGGAGGTCTGTGAACAAGCAGACGGATCTGACGACCTCGTCGAAAGTCAACAGCAAATAGAAGACGCTCTCAATGCTCTGGAAAAGCTGCTACAAACACCCCAACAATGATAGTGCTTTAGTGTCCATGTCATTAGTTTTACTTGTACACTCTGTCGCAATCAGGCCTAAAGGCTCCTACACCAAATACTTACACTCAACTGCACACATTATCATTAGCATGTTACAGGATCAAGAATAATTCACACAAACAAAACAGATTTTTCTTAATGTGGCGAAACACATGAGTCTGTTTGAAAAACTCAGAGAGGGTGCAGCTACTAGGTGCCAGCAGCACTGGACGTCACAGACGACACTACGATTGTGACGTATAGCACACTCCCAAATATCATGCCGGCCAGATTCCACCCTCGAGCCGACGCTGAAAGTCTTCTAGCTCTGTTCCCATCTCCAGCAGCCCAGGCAGAGTCAACCTGGGAAGAGGGGGGTGACCCTGGTATTAATGACAGAGATTGAGAGGCTCACTTGCATCCCCATGATGAGGGCAATGAGCCCAAAAACCCAGCAGAACATCAGAAACACAATCAGAGAGAGGAGAATGTGGTTCGGAGGTTTTGGCTCAATCACAGTCCGCCTGGTCACAATGGGAGCAGCTTGTACCACCTGCACACGGGGAAACTGCAAATTCACGGGATATTTCAGGACTGTGAGGTCGTACGGTAATGTGAGGAGTAGCTCCATAGCCAGCTGGTGTCTGGGGGTGACCGTAGGCAGGCGGAGGAGCCTGAGGTGGCGGGTAGGCAGCTCCTCCTGCAACGGGAGGCGGGTAACCTGATAGAGAAGAAAGAATTCTGACTGTAGTCTCGAGCGACACGGTTTTCGCTCACCGTGAGGGTTTTTCGGAGGAGCGTACGGCGGGGGAGCCGAGGGTTCTCCTCCAATCAGCGGTTGCTTGTCAGCAGCACTCATGTCGCTTCCTTGTTCAGTCTTGTTCGGGTCTGCTGACTCATATTTGCGCATGCGCAGTACGACACCAACAAGTTTCATGCACGAAAAATCAAACGTGTATGATTGATGTAGATATGTTCTCAGATACTTTGTCCAAATCTTTCCAACCTTGCTTTCTTTCGTTCCTGTCCAGTAAAACAGAGTGTGAACTAGATTTTAAAAAAGAAGAGAGTTCCTAACCTCTGCACCCAGATCAGTGACGGCCAGGCCAAACCTCTCCTTCCTCTTCTGCTTCTTCTCACTCTCTTCGACCTGCGTGAGAGAGGGAGCAACTTTGACCCCGAACCTCTCTGCTCTCTTCTGTATCTTCGCCATCTCCTCTGCCTGAAGACACAGGGGGATACACTATGATGTAGCTGTGTGGATGTACTGTAGTCAGTAGTTGTTTCTCACAGTTGGCGGAGCTCGTGACCCATTCTCAAGACTGGTACCAAACCTGCAACAAGAAGTGGACAAAGTAATGATCTCGCCTCTATTTCGTTTTCCTATCTCGCCTTGTACATGTAATACCTCGCTTTTCTCTGTGTCTATTCCTATATATATCTCACCGTCCCTTCTCACCTATCTCACCTATCTCACCGTCCCTATTCCTACGTATCTCACCTATCTCGCCGTCCCTATTCCTACGTATCTCACCTATCTCGCCGTCCCTATTCCTACGTATCTCGCCTTATCCTCTGTTCCTACACCTACACACACACAGACCCACCTCTGAGCTCTGGCTAACTTTTTGGCCTCCTCGCTGGAATTAGCACCAAACCTCTCGGCTCTTTTCGCCATTCTCTGCAACAAAACACACACACCATGGAGGGAGGTGCAACTGGACAGAGTTTCATACCTCTGAGGCAGTCAACTCCTTTGTTTCACCTCCTCCGTCTGTGGGTTCAACTGCAGTTGTTGCTGGTTGTGCAGGGACCTCTGCAGCTGGCTCGGCACCTGATGGAGGGGGTGTGGCATTCTTTGGAGGCGGAGCCACCTCTTTATCACCGGTTTCTTTCTCATCTTTAGCCCCTTCTTCTTGTTCTTCTTCTTCTTCCCCCTCTTCCCTCTCCTCCTCTTCTTCCTCCTCTAACAACTCTTCATCTGGAGAAATGTCAGGGCCAAACACTACCGTTGTTGAAGCAGAAAGCCTTTTTTTTTCACAAAAAAATAAGGGTATCGTCTTCCCACTCATCCGCAGGAACAAACCTTGCTCCTTTAGGTACTTCTCAATTCTTGACAGGATTTCGGCTTTTGTTCCCTTGGTCTCGAGCCCCAACTCGGCCGCCTGTTTCCGAAGTTCTGGCACCTGACGAAAGACGAGCAATTCACGGAGACGAGCAGTCGGCTATTGTATTTACGGACCTTCATCTTCTTCAACTGCACCATGTCTATCTCGATCACTTCCTCTTCAACCTGCTCTGCCATCTCGAAAAGCCTGCACAGCCAACGCGGACGAGTGCGCGCCTGAAAATTCTAATTGATGCGCACTACCGTGCAAACGTTTTAGCTGAGACTATGGTAAGTATTCTGGAGGGTAAAATTGACGAATTGACGAGTAAATATTTACATTTTGCAGGCTTGATAGGGTTCGGCCTGTGATGGAGTGGTGCAGTAGTCCATTGGAACTGCCACAGGCAGTGCGGGAGGTGGACGCCGTCTCCTGGTCACAGGACCAGCGAATTGCAGTCACCTCTTCTGCCATTGTCTACATACTTGTATCCTCCACTGATCTATAGGCTAGAGACCTTATTGTGTATATTAGCTACTGACATTATAATTATTGTTCAATTTCCTGAACTAATCATGGGGGCAGACTCTAACGAGGCATCGTTCGTCTTCTTCTCTCCCTCTCTCCATCACCACTGCCTCTCGTCTACCATGTTCCCAGAACCCAGCTCCTCCCCCCTCCACTTCCCTCTATCAACCCGCCCAGGACACCCTGGATTTCTCCCTCTACTTTGACCCCACCCTCATCCCAAGCCACACCCCCTCTGCTCACTGGGAGAGTGGGTGGAGCCCCGCAGGCTGCGACATCATTGGGGGGTGTGTTCCCGCAGACAAGTTTTGCATTTCTTCACCTTTCTTGTAATAGGTGTCTTTTGTCAGTGTTGACTGTTGGTGGTGAGTTGTGGCTCCTCACCCCCCCTGGGTCCCAAGCCATGAAATGGCACGTTTCCACAAACCTTAATGGACCAGAGCCAAACAAATACGTGAGAATATGCTGCCATTTTTGGAGATGAAATCTGAATGATATTTCAATTTCAGAGGTACACCACATTCCACTGGTTTCAGCATATCATTCCTGCCAAGAATGGAGTGGGCGGAGTTGCACTCGTTGCCTTGGCAACAAGGAGTTGCATCCGAGTGGTAGCTTTGACGGTGCCAGTTCACAGGAGCAGGTCTATATACACCTCCAATCCCACCCTTCCTTTCCATTACAGTCGAAACCCTCTCCAAGGACACCCCTGAAATGACGACACCTCTCTAATAGGAACACCTTTTCATTCCCCAAGAACAGTTCTTGCATGCAGTTTAACCCTGAAATAGGACACCTCACTAAATATGAACACTTTCTTCGGTCACATTGGTGTCCGGATTAGAGAGGTCCCATTCCACTGTACTGTCTCACAGAGAGCCAGATTGGCAGGCAGTGTGGGAGGGGCAGGTGGAAGGAGATGGATGGCCATGCAGATTGAGATGGAACCACACCCACTCCGCTGATGGGAGTAAGTCGACATTAACCCCTCTCCCACAGTCAGTGACCTCTGACCCATGTTCTAGAGGTTCACCTGGCAGTGGGGAAGAACGGGGGAAAGTTGGTCATTCTCTCGTGGCCTCTGCCGACAGAATGGGGCGGAGCTAATCAATGGGCAGAGCCAGATATCACGGTGGTGTGGGGGGAAGAAGATGGGATGGCAGTTAGACACATTGCATGGCAGCTACATCCGACAAACGTTTGTTTTTCTTCCTCTGCTTCATTCTCAGCCTGTGTGTGTGTACTGTCATAGGAGGAGCTGCCATGGCTTGTGTTTGCTAAATCTTCAACTCTTATTGCGGTGCAACTTCCACCTGTCCCATCCGAGGATAGACCGACCCATATTACCATATATGGAGTCCACTCCCGCTCAGTGTCAGGGCTGACCTGTCTCCATGGAAACCAGTTCATTTCCTGTTCTCTGGACGGATCTGTTGCAAAGTTCACACTCACTGAATCACATGAGAGTCATGTGACCTCAACTGGATCACATGAGAGTCATGTGACCCCGACGGCAGTGGAGATAGGGACGGTGTGTGGTGAGAGGCAGATGCAGGGTCTGGCAGTCTCTGAACATGGACTCTTTGCTGCCTTCCTCACAAGGTCTTGCCTACTGTAGGCAAATATGGAACCACAACAATATTTTGTCTTCCTCATCTGCAGTGAGGGTGGGGCATCAGTATCCAGCAAACAAAAGAACACCAGTCACCTTCATTTCTCTCCCCTCCTTCCTCTCTCCCACATTCATCCAAACACTGGTATATGACTGCTCACTAATACCTTACTTATTGCCACCTGATCCTCTCACTCAGTCAGTGTGTCATGGGACTTCTGGGAAGCCATAAGACAGCACCGTGTTTCCAAGCAACCGTTGCCCGAAAACATACCAGTAGGTTGTGGAAGATCCTCTTGCCACAGTGTTTCGACTGTGTCTTTACTCCCAGTCATCTGCCGCAAGGGAGGATGGGGAGGTGTGCTGATGGAACATGTACTGAGGGTACTAGGGGAGTGTGGGGTGAAGGAGGAGGAGAAAGGAAAACACACCAAATGTGACCATTAATTAACTGAATTTGACAACACCGTCACACAATATTATTGCGCATGCATTTCTGCTTAGTTCGAAAAACTCATTAAACAGCTGGTATACTGCTGATCTCTGCCGCTGCAGTGTCTTTGAAGATAATGTGTCAGTGGGTGGAGTCTAGTCATCTTGCCCCGCCCCATATATTGCCAGTCGCCGGGATTGTGAGTTTTCCATATTTGGTCGTGATGTCGTTGGAGCTCATCGTCATAGATACCGTGTGCATGGCAACTGGAGAATGGACCGGAGACTGAAACATGTCCAGTCTGCCACACAGGTATATAAGACCTCTCTTCTCTCATTATGTCTAATTCGTTGACCACACCTCCCAGCTATTCCCTCTTTACAAACCCTCGGAGTGAGACTTGTGCCAACGGACATTCTTGGGGTCAGTAGTGATCATGTGACTCTCATGTGATGTCACATGACTATTTCCATCTGCTCAGAGAGGTGCTGTGTCACATTGCTACTGGCAACTAGCTCCCTCTGTGGCTGTTGCCGTGGCTGTGGAGCCGTTTCCCACAATCCACTTTCCCTCCCCACCGCCTCAAATGGTGTGTTACTAATTTTAGACCAAATTCACAATGATGTAATGCTGCAGGATCATGGTTCAGTCACCTTCTTTCAAAGGGAAGATGCACTTTTTGTCGCAGCTTTTTTGATCTAGTCACTTGATCATTCATCATTCATTTTGTATGTGTGCTGAAAAATAAATAACACAAAACATACTAGAACATTGGTTTATTCTTTTTGTTCTGGTGGGGTGGAGTCTATTTCTGAAGCTCCGCCCCCTAGTCGGCAGGTGGCTGGGACCATACAATGCTTCGCAGCGTCTCTCGAACGATGCAGCCATAGAGCGAGCGACTTCATCAAACACAATATTTCCCAACTTGGCATAGACAATTGAGCGAAATTCAAACATTACCTGCAAACACAACAGACAATTTCCAGTCCACAACAACAATGATAAAAATCTTCACAACATTATGGTAACTGAAATTGTGTTCACTATACAACAAAAATAAAGCTAGTTTCCAGCACACAAACAAGGATACTAACTATAGCACTGACCCAGAAGTTGACGAGACATGTTGGGCCAGCATCAGTGGGAGGACCAGGTCTGAACTGCCAGTGGTTCTCAAGACTAGTGAACAGTGTGCCATCTGTTGCTATCGTCTGAACAGATATTATAGTCAGAGAAACAAGGGAAAGAGATTTCATAACTTATTGCTACGTTTGAGTATCAAACTCTGTGCTCAATGAGCTCTAACTCCACATGAATTTGGTTGGCCACTGAATGCTCAGAGAATGCGATTGTAGCTAACCCTGATAGCAGTAGGTCTGCTGTGAAGGACCATGGCCGTGTATCTCTCCAGTAGAGGAGGGATGCCAATGGAGAGCTGACCATAGCTCCTCTCTGGCCCCTCTCTGATATAGCGAGACTCCTGGCACCACGGCAGGAACTCCTTGTACCTACACACACACTCTGGTGGCTTAGAGCAGTGTCTTTACCAACTGCACCTGTTGAGGTCTGCCACCACATCATACACTCCCTCAGGTGAGTACCCGAGGATCCTTTCCTCTGAGAACTCTCTCCGTTTCTCTACCAGAGACGCCACGTCCGGCAGCTCCGGAAACATGCTCATTTCTCTGCGACATGACAATGCTCTGCAGTGCGTAGAAACGAGGATCGCTACGGCACCGTCCCTGAGACGACGGTCACCTTACACCAGCTGCACACAGCGTCCTGGTCGGCTCGGCACTGCGAAAAACTCGCCAGCAGCCAGAGCACACAGCAGCCATCACTGCTAGGAGGCGGCGTCGGACAGAGGACCGGACACACACGCTTTTTCCGTTTCAAATTTTCTTTAACGGGCGCTTAATTAGAACAATATTTTACAGAGCTATCATACACAAGACTAAAATCGCAACTTTTGGAAGAACCAGCGGTTTTTCCCAGTCTTATGCCTGCAGGACATACACATACATGCAACACTAAACCATTTACACTTCACAACCCACCGTTCCTCAAACTTTTTCTTTATTTCTGCTCGCGCTCTCCTTCGGCTTTTCTGGTCCTTCAGTGAATCCTTATTGACGACGGCTTTGTCGAGAGGGATATCTACCGAGTACCTGCAGGACACAACTCTCAACACACACACACACAACCCCCTCCCCTGCTTACCTGGTCGGCATTAGGTGGTTGTAGTTTACGACTTTGAGAAATGCCTTGATCCTCGTTCTCTTTGCTACCCTCTTTTCCCCATCTTCTTGGTGACTCTCAGGGGGTACTTGTTGATACCGGCCACCAGAGCGTGTCCGTACGGACGGTCGTTGCTTCCCTCGTCGTGGGTCTTGACGATAAGCCCTTTCTTCCCCGCGAACCGCCCGCCCAGTACCACGATCACTTTCCCTGGTTTCATGATCTTCCCCATGGCTTAGCTGAGACCTACTCGTACGGACGGGAAGAGAAGAAGTTCCACAACACGTCCGCAGCTCTCCCGCCTCACTGAAACTCTCTCACTCCTCGATGTTCACTGATACACTCACCACGTTCGCCTTTTCCCCCACCGATCACACAAGATGCACGCGTACGCGCATGCGCAGATGAGCTGCAAACACATTTAACCCTTTCGTCGCGGCCGATTCAGCGAATCAACAAAGCGGATTTGTTCGGGGATGGAGAACGTGAATTTGAAAGTGTTGATAATCGGCGACAGTGGTATAGGGAAGTCAAGGTAACCAGATTTATCTGGGACAAAGCACAGATATATTCTGGCGTTCGTTTCTCGTACCACAGCCTTCTGCTAAGGTTTGTAAACGACACCTTTGACCCAGACCAGTCAGCTACCATAGGTGAGACCCCAGCCGTCACGGGAGGAGTTCATTAGTGCACTTTGTGTCTCTGCAGGTGTCGACTTTAAAGTCAAGACCATCGTCCTGGACCAGAAGAGAGTCAAACTCTCGATATGGGTGAGTGGGTGTGGCTTATTGGACAGGCTGGTATGCTAATTAATTGACCTCAGGATACTGCCGGGCAGGAGAGATTCCGTACTTTGACCCCCAGTTACTACCGCGGGGCACACGGAGTCATATTGGGTAAGTTTCAGTGAATATTCTACATTTTACCACAGGCCATACTGTCTGTGTGTTCAGTGTATGACGTCAGCTCGAGAGGTAGTTTCCAGAACCTGGAGACGTGGTTGAATGAACTGGACACCTATGCCACAAAGAAGGATCTGGTCAAGATGCTGGTGGGGAACAAGATTGACAAGGAGTCGAGAGAGGTCTCCAGGTCAGATGGTCTCCAGTTTGCTCGCAGGAATTCCATGCTCTTCATCGAGGCCAGGTATATATATAATAATGTGGTTTTTCTTTTCTAGCGATTTAAATCCACCCACACATGCACACACTTGTTCTAGAATGTTCTCAGTATAATATAGCTCACACACTATAATGTGTGTGTGTGTGTGTGACAGCTATATATAATTGTAGCAATGTTCTCTCCATTGGCTCAGTGCCAAGACAAGGGACGGTGTCCAGCAAGCGTTCCAGGAACTGGTCCAGAAGATTCTCCAGACTCCATCTCTCTACTCAGCCGAGGAACACAGACAAACCCTCGACCCTCTGGCCCCGCCCCCCAGTGATGTCAGCTGGTGTGGGGGTGGCAGCTGCACTGTCACATGATCCACCAACTCTCCACATGATGTTTGTATTGTTGGTTATCTTACAGAGAGTTTTACACCAGGTTTTGTTTTTTGCTGAAATCTAATTTCATTCATTTGTGAAATGGAATGTCACATCAATAATCCCAAATGGAGTGATTATATTAACACAAAAACTGCAAAACTAATTTTTACAAGAACACCTGAATGTTGTACAAAACCAATTCAAGGAACTGTCATGTATGAGCTCCTTCAATGTGGATGCTCTGGATGTTTGTTGCCTTGGGAACGCTATGGTGATGACCCTTTGACCCCATCTTCTTCCTCTCTAACTCCGCCTTCCTGGCAGTGAGAGGACCACGAGGAGTGTGAGACGAGACCTCGGTGACTAAAGTCAGCAGGGCCGCCTGACGAGGTAGGGCAGCTGCTGTGCTCTCTGCTGCCGTTGAACCCTTCTGCAGTGTGGAGTGGGACTTGAACTCTGTACCCTGTGTCAGGGTTGACGGCTGTGCAAGCGACGCCATTTTCATCTTCCCTTTCTCGCCAGTCCCTGCAGATATATACACAGTGAAAGTTGCTATTGAGCAAAGAATGCTGATTGCTTTACTGGAACCAGAAAATCACATGCCACTATATAGTGTGCATGGGTGTTGTCCTAGTGTTGACGGTGAGCTGCTGTATAGGAGGCTTATATACCTCTCACTCTTGAAGAGCTGCGTTGATGAATGGTCTTCCACCCTTCATTGGCAGGTGGACCTCCCCTGCACTCCAGACTGAGGAGAGAAATGAGAGAGAGAGAGAGGTGAGTGCGAGGAATGGACAATCTGCAGGGTCCCACCTGAGGACTGGTAGCCCTGCTCTCTCAGTGTACTGCCAGTCAGTGAGGAATTCCTTTGACACCGCAATGGACGAGCAGTACTCGTGGAAAACTTCAAACTTCTCAGGCTGGTCTCGGAACATTCCCTTCATCAGCCTCGCTGCCATTACGTGGAACGAAAAGTAACCCAGAGCGACACAGCAGCTCTCAATTACAGGGCCGCTCCCACTCGTTAGGTTGCTAATGAGAGGGTCAAGGGCTCCGGCCATGACGAGTGCCTCAGGGACCCCCGGACTGGAGTGGGCGAGGCATGCGATGAACGAGGCAGACAGGACTTGTGTCGACTCAGTCTCAGAGGACAAGAGGCTGATTAGAACCTTGATACTCTTGACTACTGCCTCGGCATCTCCGATACCAGTCAGAATCTTGGAAAGAACTGCCAGCTGGAACCCCGCACAGCATCTGAAGCTCTCGTCTTGTGAATGGAGGAAGGAGAGGAAGAAGTCGACGTGGATTGAGCTGCGTTGCCTCAGTTGAGCCAGCTGCGCGGGGTTGTTGAAGGCCAGGGTGGCCAGACTCTGCCCTGCTCTCATCTGCACCGTGGGGTCAGAGGAAGACAAGAATTCAAAGATTCTGTCCATCGAGAATTCTGTGTTGGACCTGAGGAAAGCCACGTTTTCCGGGCTCTCCAGACAGAGCATGGCCAGAGTGCACCCTGCACTGACTCTCACTATCTCGGTGGACTGCTGTGAGCATGCCAGCACAGCCAACACGGGCAATCCTCGGCTCTTCACAACCTCTCTCTGCAACTGTTTGTTTGGCCGAAGAGCTGGCTTCACAATCAGCTTGGAGATGGTGCTAATGATGCTGAGATAGACTCTCTGTGAAGTTGGGATGGTGAGGACCTCTATCAGAGGTTTGACTCCTCCGACCTCCATTATCTTCTTCTGGTTGTCCCCTAGCTCTGTGGCCAGAGCCCCCAGAGCCTCGGAACAGACAAAGTCCAGTTTCTCATTGTGAATGGTGAGCATGCTGACCAGGAGGTTCAGCCCCATGTGAGCTGCAATGACGCGCTGGTTGCTGATGAGGTGTCCGGCGATGGCCCACAGAGCACGTCCCCCTGCCACCTTAGAGCTCCTCATTCTCAGGAGTCTCTTGAGCAGCGAGATACATGTGGAGTTACCGAGCAGCTCCTGCTGCGCCTCCTGACAGTTCTCTGCCACTGCTTCGATGGCTAGCGCTGCCTCGGTGTGTACCGAGACCTCCTTAGATCTCAGGAGGTGAACCAGCTGAGGGAGAACATCGACTGAGAGCGCTCCCAGCTGGCAGGCTCGGTTCTCCTCCACCACTGCTCTAATAGTGCTGGCTGCGGTGGATTGAATGCAGGACAGATCTGAAGAGAGTAGAGGTTTTAGTGCCTCGAGGCCCGAGGCTGAAGCAATGCTGGATTGGTTGGACGGAGAGTCATAGGCCAAGATCCCGAGACATGCTGCAGCGAAAAGCTGGACGTTGTCTGCATCTGAGTTGAGTAGTTTCACCAGACGAGGCAGGGCCCCGGCCTGCACAATGGAGGCCTGGTTGTCGGGAGTCATGGCAAGATCGGAGAGGACCAGGCAGGAGCAGGCCTGGACCCTCTCACTGGAAGACACCAGGAGACCCACCAGAGCAGGCACTGCATTGGCTAGAGCTGACTTGACTGAAGACTCTGAGGATATGTTTGCGAGGACTTGCACAGAGAGGTGCTGGACTTTATCGTCTGATTTCCTCCCAAGGAGCTGCACGAGGGCCGGGATTGCAGCGTGTGTGAGCAGAGCGGCTGCGTGTTCCTCTGTTCTCCACTGTGTCAGTGGGTCCAGGGATCGTGCGGCAGCCTCGGAGAACCCAGTCTCACCTGCCGCCAACATCTCTGACAACTGCTGAAAGACTGGGGTATCGGGTCTTGCTAGGTCGACGAGGTATCGCAGGATGTCAATGTGATGATGAAGAGCAGAGAGCTGGACAATTCCGCGACCGCTACCATCCCTCGCTGTGATGTCAGCTCCGAGACCCACTAGACACTTGACTGTGTCGAACCCTCCGTTTTTAGCCGCCAGTAGAAGTGGTGTGGCTGCAATACCATCTTCTGTCTTGAGATCTATACACTTGTCCTGTATGCTGCAGAGATGTGAGACGACTATGTGGAAGTTGCGAGAGGCAGAGTGGTGTATCGGTGCCCATCGTCCGCTGTCTAAAGCCAACACATCAGCTCCAAAGTGAAGCAAGCAGCAGATGGTGTCCAACCCTCCAGACTGTGCGGCAAGATGGATTGGTTGTGTAGCTGTTCCTTCTATTGCCTGATCTACAGGGCACCCTGAAACTAGCAGAAGAGAGAGAACATCACAGTAGCAGTGAGCTGCTGCGTAGTGCACAAGTCCCAAGCCGGCTTCGTCCAGTTTCCTCAAATGGGTTTTCGTACATCTCTTTAGGAGAAGCGATACGAGTGGGAGGATTCCTTTCCTGACGGCCCCCAGGAGCTGGACTGGAGCTGTCTGCATCCCAGCAGCTTCTCTTGAGCCATGCGACCTCCGCAGCAGTTCCTGGACTCTGGGGTTGAGGGAGGGAAGTCGGGCACACTGTGACCTCAACTCCGCGGTCATACAGTGGACCCAGCGAGGCAGTTTGGGGGATCTGAGGTAATAGTCCTCCAGAGATACCTCCATGACATAGTAGGACTTTCCTGCAACCTCACACGTGGCGAGATCTCTATGGTTTTCTAGACTTCCAGACAGTTTCATCTCCTTGTAGGTTCTCACGAAATCACCATCTGTAGGAAAAGTTGGTGAAAAATTGGTGGGCTTTAACATTTTAGAGAGTTAATGAAAATCAATGTGCTGAATATGGACAATTCTATTCTTCCCAAAAATCCGAAATACAGTGTGCAGTATGTTACATGTACAGTAGAGTTGGAGAATAGTGATTGTACCTGGAGTGTGGGGTGTTAGCTGAGGCAAATGGAAGACGATGCCACCATGGAGACTTGAGAAGCTGTCAGAAGCAGTGAAGGGAGACCATCGTGTGCTCTCACTTGGTAGAACTGGAGGAACTTCTCGAGTCGTGTGGAGAACTTTGCCAGTTTTGGCCTCTGGGAAATCAGCGAAAGAAACAGTCTTATTGTGGTGCTTTAGAGTCACCAGAAACTGTGCCATGAACGACGTGAAACAGAGAAGGTCGATATAGTGAGCGATCTCTTTCTTCTTCCGCAGGTTCTCCATCACAAAGTCGTGCTGATTCTGCAGGTAGCAGGCGAGGTGGCGATGCAAGTCTGAACTGACGTCTTCTGTCATCGACGACACTGTCGAAGTCACGCTAACTGTGGGGTTGAGAACAAAGACCCCGCTATCTTGCTGTACACTCTCCTGGACAAAGACTAGACCAATCCCGACGGTGTCGAGGTATCGAAGAAACACGTCGCGACTGACGTGAGCAGCTTGTTGCTGGAACTCCTCTCCTGTCGTAATTCGGGGGACCAACTCACTGTGAGCGAGGTCCGAGTCAACAAACTTTGGAGGGTGTCGAACGAAAGGAATTTTCTTTGGTTCGTACAGGTCGTGTCCTAGCTGTGGATCGTCTATCATGTACACCATCCCGAGGTCTTTGTAGCTCTGTCTCACGGAGTTGGGCTGCATCTTTCTCCATTTCCCAGCAATCTCCTCTCTCTGTCGGGACTGAGGAATGGTGGTACCGTGCAGGAGACTTTTGACGAAGTAGTCGACTTCGAACAGCGCTGTTCCAATCAGCCCGTCTCGGTAGGCGGCGGGGATAACGGCGGAACTACTCCGGTCGTGGTTGCCTTGCAGGAAGATACTCGGTAGCGAGTTGAACACGTACACGCCGACCGACAGCTCCCACAGGATGCGGCTCAGCTCTGCAAGACGTAGCGGAGTGGAGTTTTCGCGAGGAATGAACAACGCACACGGGTCTCTTTCGCCGCAGGGCAGAGAGAAAGGTCGGATGGGTACGTGTGGAGAGAGGTCCTCCATTATCTCGTGGGTCTTCTCGCCCAGGAGCCAGCCGCTTTCTCGTTGGGGGACGGCTCCGTGGAGTGTGTACTTGTCGAACAGCTGGAAATACGCCGAGGCCCCGCGGGAAGCCTGTATCTGGTCCTGCTGCGCTCTTACCGATGCACTCGTTGTCGCCATTTTGCACCGTAGGCAATTTTGTGTATATTGGTTACCGTGGCAACTACAGAAAATTTAACCCTTTAAGCGCTGCGCGGAGAAATTTATAAATGGAGAAGAGAAGTAGTAGAAAGAGAAGTCGAAAGGCGTCAGAGAGAGAAGAGGCATCAGAGGAGCCGCCAGCTCCACTAGCCAAGAGCAGGAGACGGAATTCGGGTGGAAAATCCGTGGAGGCGGTTGAGAAAACAAGGAAGGGGAACGCTCGGTCGAAAAGAAAGGGCCTCCGAGTGTCGTTCGACATCGTGGAGAACAGGCTGAGCGTTGGAGAGGGCGAAGCAGCAGGCAGCGGCGAGGCTGGGTGTACTCTTACTCTTGCCAGCAGCTCGGGGGACGGCCCTCCGTCTGTAGCTCCCGAACCTGCCCCCCAGGGGACCAAAGACGCGGGGTCCAGGAAACCCCTGACAGTGGAAATAAAGTTCAAGAGACCAGATTTCACCGTAAGTCTGGAGTTGTTTGGAATTGGCTGAATCTGCAGGTAGTTCTCGTTCCTGGCAGGGAAGAAGAGATCGTGGAGGAGCTACAAGCAAGTGCTGGCAGCTGAGAGATGTCTCCAGTGGAGACCTACTGACCCCACTTGTGAGAAACCCCGCCCACTGGGCGTGGCCTCAGTCGGCGCAACTTTACTGCATGCGACAGTGTTTGAATGTTATTCCCTGTATATTTTCACTTAGCAAGTGAAAACGGTGGAATTCATCACAGTCTCAATGTGACTTCTGACCCCCACACAGTCAGCAGTCTGGATGCCCCGCCTCCTCTGAAACCAGCCAAAAAGTACTCCGACCTCTCGGGCCTTGTGGTGAGTTCAAAGTTCATGTCACGTGTTCATGACATCATCATCATCCCATGTAGGGCAAGTACCGAGACCCACTGAGTGGACTACTGTTTCACTCCAGTGAAGAATTTAGAACCATTCGCTCTCTCCCTCCTGATATTGTAACGGGGTACCTCGCACTCCGGGGTAAATTGCCCATCATGTGACCTAACACTCCGGGGTAACTGCCTCCATGTGATCATCTGTTATGAATGTTTCTGCAATTATACCTCAAGGAATAACATTGTTCTATTGACGGTGAAGTTCAGTTGGTCACATGACATGCACATGATGGTGATGGCAATGGGGTCATGGGATCGAGCAATTTGGTGACGTATGTACCGAGACACAGACTATAAACTGCACACACGACCTGGCAGGCAACAGTTGCCAGGCAAATGAAAAGCACTAAAGTAGTGCAAACCCTCGGCACACTATATAGAAACGTGGAACCCATACACAAGTGTGGCACCACCACAATTGATGGTCTTGACCATGCATCAAAAAGAACAGCATGTTATGTACCAAAAAAAATGGCCAGCCCTATTTCTGTTTGAGGCCAAAAATATATATAAGGTTGAAAAATTGCCAACCTTTCATCTCTCTATTAATTTTCGTATTACCCGTGGATTGTTTAGTGCAAAAAAAAAAACTAAGGTTGAAAAAAAAACGGCCAGCCCTTCATCTCTCCAGACAGACGTCTACGGACGCAGTGCTATGCCGAACTGTACGCTGCCCTTTGAGAAACATGGGTCAGTGGTAGATTTGTGGGTAATGTTCTGGACCATCTGACATTTTAGTGCGGGATCGAGGATACGACTATGGTGTCAGTCCCCACGACTCTAACCACCTAGCCACTCGGGCTGGCCTGGAGAGGTAATGAAAAAACGTTCCATATATACCAACACTCCTATTACATCATTGTAAAAAAGGCGTACACACCCGGGATCGAACCATGTACCAGGGACCTCACGATCAAGAGAGGGGGTGCTTATCCATCAGACCACCACCATTACTTGGTACCGCTAATTGATGGGCTGGGGCTATTTGTAGTATGCGTTTACTCGCTGGAGTAGCTCGCGGAGAGTCTGACACGGACGGGCTAGCTACAATAGTAGATAGCATGCGGGAGTCGATTTCTTGTGCCTCCGAGGTACACAGAGCAAGCGGACCCAGTCGAGCCTGTGCTAATTTGCATATTGGCTTGTTCACTTGGTTTTCATGCCATAACTTCTGAACGCGGCACTTTTACAAAGTCGCCATTTTAAATATTATGAAGCCAGTGTATATAGCGCTGAACCCGTTGGTGTCGCTGTTTGTCGCGCGTGGTGGGGTGGTACGTGGACGGACGGACACAGAGCGGGGGACCAACCCTCGCTGCGCATGCGCGCCGCCGAAAAATCAAAATTATAGCTCAATTTTTGGATGATGTGGGGAAATTTATAGCAAATCTTGGGATAATATGGTCATTATAAATGAAAAACCTGTGCTATTATATAATGGGTGGACATGCACAAGATGGTGATGACAACGATGGGTTAGTTCATGTATAAAATGAGAGCAATAATGAAAAGCTAATAATTGGTGACGTACAGAAACACGTACTGAGCTGAAATGGTGATTTATCTTGATTCAAATGTCCCTAATCAGTTGCCTAAATGAAAAACAATTACAGCTGAGCCACACCACACACACACACACACACAGACTGCCATAATAATATGACGAGATCTTATGAGAACGCTTGTCTCATTCCGATGGCTAGGAGAGTGCCCACTCCGATGACACCGATGCCTGCCACGGCGTCCCACACCCCTCTTTGCTGAGGTCTGTGGGCTGGGTGGTCCACCTCTTCCCTCTGCTGCCTTTCCTGGGCTCTGAGGAGGGTGTCTGCATAGCTGATGAGCCCCCGCTACAGGGAGGGAGGGAGAGGAGAGGGGGAGAGAGAGAAAAGGTCAACGAGGCATGCGTAACGTATACATAGAATGCACATTACCATGCTGTCAAAATAAGCAGTGGATAAGCAGTGGATAATGCAGCCAAACACTGGGAAAAGTTTTGTGTTGAAAACTATAATTATAGCTATTTTGTATGTGCAACCCTGGCGTGTACTGCACCTGCTAAGAACTATAGGAATGTTGGTGGTATAGTGGGGAGCCAGATCAACACTAACAGGCAGCTATATTACAGAGTTAGAGATGAAGTAGTGATGGACTGGGCATTCTCCAGGTCACACACACACTGACTGTGCAACTGCTGCAGAGGCAAAGAAACCTTCATTCCTCTACCTCAACCTATGGACAGTATACCATGCACCCTGAGACCTTACACAAAGAAATTGGTGGATGGTGCAAGGAGAGAGAGGACAAAGGGTGGGAGCCAGACGGCGCTGAGCTGCTGATTTATCAGTTTTCCTGCGGTTGAAACTATTTATAGCCGATCTATATTTGAGCAAATCTGATATGTGGCGTTAACATTGCTGTCATTTTTGTGGCGCCGAAATTCTGTTCCTACGGCAAATGGCACGCAGTCCCCAGAGACAGCTGCTATCTCTTTGCAACAACGAGAGAAAGAGAGAGAACTCTTAGTTACCAGGGTAATTGAGGACAGGGGAGATGTAGGGAGCAAAGAGAGAGTTGAATGGTGGCTGAGGTCTGGGTATATAATTATGTTGGCAAGTCATCCAGGCAACAGTAAGGGACAATGGTAGCTATTCTAACTTTGCCAGGAGCTAACACCAGCTGTACACCTTCACACACACACACACACACACACACACACTAACAGCACACAGCTGAGGAGCTGCAGTTTGACAAGCAAGACTGACATGTGACTCTTCATGACACTGACTGAACCAAACACATCTACTGTTGAAGAGTTATTCACACACTGGCCTAGGGTTGAGCAAGAACACCACTGACCACCAATTACAGTAGAACATCGGCTGGACTGCAGGTTAATATTGTAACTACTGCACTCATCCATTGTGTATGGTCAGTGATTAATACACCGCAGAGAGTTGCCTTGAGAGCCAAATCACGTCGCGTTCTACCCACTTGCTCTCTTCTGCGACATTCCAGTAAATCCTATCAGTCTACACATTGCTATGGAACAGGAAACACCCTCCCTAATTATAACTACATGTCTGGCATACCACGCATAGTTTTGACCACAAACACTGGGCGGAAATATTTAATTAGGGAGTTAACTCACAGAAATGAACTTTGAGCCAGCGAAGGCCAAAGGTGACGCATTTAGATTGACGCAAGATTCCTTGGAAAAAGTTCAAAAATTGTCAAATTCATTTTGTAATAGTGTGTGGCCATAGACTAGCTAGCGACAGGCAAAAGCATACCGAGACGTCAATGAATGTAATGGCAGCTGGAACACGATAATGAATTCCACATAATCAAAATTCCTCTCACGAGCACATGACTTCAACCACAGACTATATAAATTGCGGAAGAGACAGATTTTTAAGAAGCTTCTAGACGTTTCCTTAGACTAAATTCAGCCAACGACCAATTGTGCATGTCCTGAGCATGCATATACAAGAAAGGGAAGTGTTACAAAGAATAGGAAGTAGCAGTTAGCTCAAACCTGTAAAGTGCAGCCAATGAGGCTGTGAATGAATGATGTAATGCCATAAATATGGTAATCTATAAGTGCCACAGTCATTCTCCGAACTGGTATAATGAGGACAAGTTGGGGTATTCTAGTTTCTGCCAAATTGAATTGGGTACAGGAGATCTACACCACCAGCGAGGTGTGTGGAGGGGAGGAGGGAGGGGGTGCTGGGCGCAGCTGGGAGACCACCGGATGGTAATGTGGATTTAAACCTCTCTAAAAACAAACTCCGCTCCAACTGACACGAAGCAAGGACACAATGTTTGGAACAAGCACACAGTTTGACCTCCAGGGTAATGTCTCATGTCGATGAATACAATAGCTATGCCCTCACACACAATAGTATTCTCACTAGAGAATAGTTATAATACTGTCACATACCCAGCCGTTCTCTCTCCGAATGAACTCAGCGAGATTGTCGTTTAGAACTCTCGTCGTCCAGTTGAAAACGCTATAAGCTCCTCCGTGGATCCCGCGACTGCTGACATAGGCAGCAAACGACACGGAGAATGCGAGGAAAGCTATGACTCTTCCCCAGTGAACGCCATCGGAGAACGTCCGTCTCTCCACCTCCCTGAACTCCGACTCGACGTTGTCGGCGTTCACGTCCCAGCCGCCGTTCTCACTCTTGTAGTCCCTCACGGTTCTCTCGACCCTGATGCCCGGTGTGCGGGCTATGACTCGCGTGATTCTCTCCGCCGCATCGGCCGCCGTCTGCCTCTCCTCCTCGCTGAGCTCGACACCAGCACCGGCGGTCGTCGCGGGCTCTCGCTCCAACTTGCTGCCGAGACCATTCGCACGGACCAGCTCCTCCGAGAGATGTATGCGGTAGAGTTCCTCCATAACTGCCGTGTTCTGCAACTCGAGACGAGAGTAGTTCCTGCCGTTTGCCCGTCCTCCTGGGCCGGCCCTCGATCCTCCCGTTGCCATCCACCGAGATTCAGCACTCAGCAATTCACCGGTCGTCGAGATCACGTGCGTCCCGCGTTCTGCTGTCTTTCTCTCAAACTGAGACTTGGGGTTTCTCGCTGCCCGCCGTCTTCTTCGTATAGTTTGAACACCAACTATATCACCTAGGCTTTTTAGCTACAGGCACATGGCCGGAAGAAACGAGACTGAGGGGAAATCCCACGTGTTTTACGCGCACGCGCAGTTGCGCCAAAGAAACCGAGAGAGTTCTGGATGTCTCTGCTGCAGGCGAGCGAGCCTCCCCCGCGGCCTGGAGAACTGACGGTGGGAGAGGTGGAGTGCAGGTTCCTGGTCCGAGAGGAGGGAGATGAGCCGCAGTTTGCAGCACTCCCTGTGAGCTCGTCTCACGTGCATGGAATGTTGAATTCTTGTGTATTATTATAGGCCATACCTGATATGTATGTTGATACTGCTGTGAGTTCATTTCCGGGTGACGCACGTGATCCCTCCCACCACTTCCTCCCAGTCTCGGAGCACTGGTTGAAGAGATTCCTCAACACTTGGTTAGCCCCTCCCACTTCGCTCATCTCGATCTCGACACTCAAACACGGGTTTCTCCATCCCTCAGGAAAGATGAAGGGGTTTTCCCCGCTCTGGAGGGCGTGGCATCAAACCCAGGTATATACATCACCAGTCCCTATTCCATCCATCTCCCTCATTCCCATGCTAGTACTGGCAGGGCATCAGCTAATGCACACATTTTCACTCCTTGCCTAATGACATGAAGGGTAAACACTGCCCAGGTTTGAAGAGCTGTGGTCAGCTCTGCTATTTTGTGGTTGAAAAAGGCAAACATGAGGCACAGCACTCAACATTACACTACCAAGTCCTTGAACATCAGCTTGAGGGATAATGATGCCAATTTGCTAGATCTGAAAGTAATAATGTCTATGTTTTGTGTGTGTATCAATTCCCTATTCTCACCTTGAGCACGACTTGACTGATTGTGAAACGAGGTTCTTTCCTTCCTCCGGCTTTGCCCCGCTCTCAAATTCCCCTCACCAACGGCCTAGTTGCTACAACGACAACTTTCACTGCTATCTAAACACACTCCCTGCCCACTCCAGGGGCAGCTCTGCTAGGGACTTCTGCGACTGAAGCAAAATACACCAGTTAGTTCCCGGGCAGAGCGCGATGCAATCCGCGTGCTGTGTGTGTCGACACACGTATGCATATATACCTCCTGTTTGTGATGTAACACATTCGCTTCCAGTCCCTCTGGCTTTTCAACGAATGATGTAATATGAAATATAGCTAACTTTTGGGTTTTGGAAGAGGGAAAACTGTGAATTGTGTACAGGTATGCAGCCGGCAATGGTAGAAATGCCCCCTTCTTTCCGCTTGCAGAAACTTGTTTGTACTGCCAATCAGCCATGCAAGGGAAAGTCGTCATTTTCACTATCGTCTATTGCGCCATTCATTTGGCCTTGTTTTGTGTCAACCACAGTTCAGGGACGAAGGGGGGAAGATAGCACAATTCCCTGAGTTGAAAATTGTTTGTGTTTGTGTTTGTTGTTGTGTGAGATGTACAAATTACCCCGACAGATCTGACTGGTAGTTCAGTGCAGGGGATGGTGTCCTGGGTGCTAGCTGGCAGGAGATGGGCCGACGCTGCTTTCACCAAGTTACTGGCTCACAAATCAACGGTATTTGAATTCTGTAGAAAGACAGTTTATGCAGAGGACCCAAACAGCTTTAATGGACGCTCTGAATACAGGATAATGTATACAGGAGTTGATTCTGATCTCTAGTATAATGCATGTATAAAGGCATTTTCTGTATATATCCATTGTTCAGAGGTTCCACCTCATATATAGTAGTGTCTCTATACCATTGTTGGGGACATTATTGTCAGTATGTGACTAAGAGTATATGATTGAGTGTTGATAATATGGGTCAAGGTGTTTGTCTGCTCTCTGCTGGCAAACATGGGCTCCGATGTTTGTCCTGTTGATTGTGTGTTTGTGAAACGGAAGATGTACACTCTTTTGGAACCTGAAAGCAATTCCTCTTCAGTTGGAGATGGTATCTCTGCCCACACACACACACACACACACACACACACGCACACTGCAGCTAACTGCTAAAGAAATGGTGACCCAACTTTCTCCAATCCCTGACTGGTGACCTAGAACGAAGGAGAACGAGAGAAAGTATTTGTGGTGTATATATTATATAGGGAGAACTCTCCAGTGCGGGCAATGGACCTGCACCCAAGACTCCCATACATTGCTCTAGCAAGACAGGCAAGTAGAATATCACTCCCTCGTATTGCTACTCTTCTTCCCTCTTCTTCCTCTCTCTGGCTCCTGGCAGGATGATGCAATTGAAATCAGGGACCTATCAGGGTATGTGTATACCACCTGTTGCTACAGTCTGTGCTGATCCAGCTATAACCTGTGTCCCCATAATGTTCTACTACATGGAAAGTAATTGAAGTCTCCTGTTCTGCACTACAAAGTTGTGTACCAGAGTTCAGGGTTTATTCAATTGTTGTTGTTGCTAGTAAGCAAGTGTCTGTATTCCGTGCAGAATGGAACCGGGGATAGTGCTGAGAGATAGGGACCAGAGCCTAGTCACTTGTCTTCAGTGGGCGTAAGTATATACACTATAATACAGCAATGGCACTGAAGAAACGTCTGTAATCCTTATTGCAAGAACTGTTCTTGGGGAAAGAAAATGTGTCCTTGTTAGAGAGGTATCCTAATTTCAGGGGTATCCTCGGTGTTATTTTCGCTGCTAATTTCTTCCTCCTCTTAGACCTCATGCTAACTCGTTGCTGGCAGTGGGGTCAAAGGTCGGAGTGTTACTGTGGTTTGTTGATCCGTCCCAACCGGCCTGCAGGTATATAGTTTTGATAACTCTGCCACTTTTCACTTTCAAAACAGATTTTCCCAAATGGAGTTTGTGTTATCATTTCAGGTTTCTCACCTCTTGGGTACGAGTCGAGACGTCGCCCGGTCACGTTCCCGTGGCAACCATCTCCTGGAGCCCCTGTGCTAATTACCTTGTTTCCGGGTCTCCGGCTGACACAAACCTCGTCGTTTGGGATGTTCCAATGGGTGTGGCCACACGGGTTTGTCGTACGGAAGGGGGCGGAGTCAACCTGGTTGCCATGGCACCCAGAGGTGGGCGTGTCCTAGCGGGAAGTGTGGGTGGTGTCCTGAGAGTATGGGAGACTGGGAACTGGACCTGTGAGAAGTGGACCAACACGTCTGAGGCTCGTTGTCAGGTGGCTTGCTGGAGCCCCGACGGAGATTTCCTCCTCTTTGCTCTCCATGGTGACCCCGCCCTCTATTATCTGTGTTTCCGTGGCAACAGCACTGCTGGTAAACACACGTGTGGTGCCATGTGATGTAGGTGTGATTGTCATGTGATCACACAGGCTCGGTGAGTGCAGTAAAGTGTGCAGATCTATCTCCATGTGCCTATCGTGACGATAGTGGACATGAACCTATTGTGTGAGCCACTCTCTGAGAGAAAATGTTTATTTCGCTCTGAGCTCTTACGGTTTCCCCAATCTTGCTCCAAACCTTGCCTTTCCACCTGATCTCACAACTAATCGTTTCTCTCTCTCCAGAGTGGGCGGGGCAGTTCAGAGCATGGCCTGGGACTCAACTGGAGAGAGACTTGCCATCATTTTCACCGGTTGGTGGGATGAAGTCATTACCTATGATGTCACAATTACATCACCGACTGTGTGTTCATATAGAGGAGAGTCCTGGACATAACCTAGTGGCAGTGTTGAGAACAAAGATATCGACGGTGGTGGAAGTTTTACCCGGGTACGTCTCTCTCTCCTTTCTTTCTGAACTAAAAAAAAACCACTCCATTCTCCAAGGATTTTGCTGCATAATGCGTTGGACCCTGTACACATTGCAGTTTTTGTGATGTTAGCTTCATCTCTTTATGACTGCAGAGGTTACGTCAGAGGAGAAGGCGGAGACATTCCTCAGATGGTTACATTCCAGAGGAACTGTTGCCATGGAGCTCTGCTGGCCACTGTGAGTTCTCAGCTGTACTGAGTCTGAGCTGATGAGGTGTTGTTGCCTCTCCAACAGGCGTGGCTGAGTGGACGAGTGTCCTTCACTCCTCTCCTCTTCACCCACCTCCCCTCTTCCCTCCTCCCCTCCTTCCCCATCCCACCCTCACTACACCAATCACAACTATACTCCACTTACAATGAGCCCGAGTATTACTAGTACTCAACATTCACTGTCCTAGTATCATTAAAAAATAAATAATTATCAGTTATAATGTCTGTGATTGGTTGCTGGGTGGGCGATAATTAGAACAGCAGTGGAGGTAGGATTCCAATCCTCCGATGTCGTAGCGACCGGAGATCTCGTAGGTGTAGACTGGTCTCCTAGCAACACGACAAAAAATAGCACGAATCATAAGAAAGGTATAGTATTGGAAGCAGTATGATAATAGCCAACATTGACTGAGTGACAGTGTGTGGGAAGCCATATACCGTGAGTAGAGGTATTTCACTAAATTTCCAGTTGCATCTTTTCCTTCATTGGAGCCTCCTAAATAAAGAAAACCGACAATTGGGAGAGGGAAGACCTGGCAGGTTGCGAATTTGCTTGTTGGAAAGTGAATCTCTGTCAATGCAGTATATTTCAGCGAAAAATTTGCACAAAGTTCTTGAAATAAAACTGTCACAGTCATAATTACCTTCTTTTCTTGAAGGAACTGAGATATCAATGGAAGACTGTCTTTACTGAACAGATACAGACAAGGATTCTGCAGATATTATCGGCACCATGCACATTATCATAACGACGAGTTAGTAAACTTACGGCCTTTCTCGACGTGGTGTCTGTTGGTTTAGGTTTCTCTAGAAAACTGACTACTTTTCCGTTTTCGTCGAGTTCAAGAATTCCTCGCCTGACGGTGTCTAAACCACAAGATAAAGAGTGAGAGAATACGTGGCAATATTATCACCTTCGTCGGGGCAGGTGTAGTAAGGAATGAATGCTCCACCAGACGAAGCTGCTGGAGAATTGCGAAATGCAGCGAGAAAATCCGCCAAAATGAAATCCTCACAAAATAGTGTGTCCCTGTGAGGAAATGAAATAACTAAAGCCGATGATGAAGAGATGAAACTTACCCCCCAATCACCAAGAGGTGGTCTTGAATACCAAAGTGTTTCACTGGAATGTGGATACAAGCCACGGCGCCAGGTCTCGTATCGTTGGTGCTACATCCCGAGCTCACCAGCCGGACGGTCGGATACTCCGCCGCCCATTCCTGGAACTGTCCGAAATTGGCGTCGTTGACTACCACGTACACGTCGCCCCCGGTTTCCGGACACGTCCCGAGTATCTCCATCCAGTGAGAGATTACGGGCTTTCCGGACACCGGCAGCAGAGGTTTCGGGACATTCTCCAGCTCCTTGTGCGTCCCACACTCTCTGATATCTCTCTGTAGCCTCGTTCCGAACCCAGCGGCTAATATCAGCACCTTCATTCTGACTTGCTGACGTTTGCAACACGCCTCTTATGCCTGGTGGTACGAAGGTCAACTGTGCGTCACACGTGGCCGTCCACCTGTTGTTGTTGGATGTTTATCTTTTGTTTGATCGCTCGATCAGTCCGGCTGTGTGGAATAATGGCCGTGGAGTTGAAACGAGTGTTGATAAGCGACGCGTTGGACTCATCCTGCCAGACGATCCTGGCTGAAGGAGGACTTGCTGTGGATTATCGTCCAGGAATCAGCAAGGAGGACCTTCTAGCCTGTGTCAATGTATGCTCCATCTCTTACTTCGTGGCGCTCACACGAGGTGATCATGTGCAGGACTATGACGGACTCATAGTTCGCTCGGGGACCAAAGTGACTGGTGAGGTAATAGCTGCAGGAGGGAGGCTCAAGCTGATCGGGAGGGCAGGAACTGGGGTGGACAATATCGATGTGACAGCTGCGTCTGAGAGGGGCATCATTGTCATGAAGTGAGGGATGTTTCTAGAGACTGTTCCTCACCTCTACCTCATTATCAGCACTCCTGGAGGCAACACAATCAGTGCCACAGAACACACATGTGCTCTCATATCATCGTGGCAAGGTTCGCCTGTCTTTGAAATATTTCATTATCCCATTCCCCCGTTCTCCAGACACATTCCCCAGGGCTGCTCCTCGCTGAAGGAGGGGCGCTGGGATCGTAAGAAGTTCATGGGCGTTGAATTGGAGGGGAAAACCCTGGCAATTGTCGGTTTGGGGAGAATTGGTCGTGAAGTCGCCACGCGCATGCAGGCCTTTGGAATGAAGGTGTGGACACAGTACAAAGGTTTCTGTGTCCATTGCCTCGTGTTTGTTTTTTCTCCAAAGACAATTGGGTATGACCCTATCGTTCCTGCGGAAGTGGCTGCAAAGTTCAACATTGAGTTTGTGGAGCTGAGCCAACTGTGGCCCAGAGCTGACTTTATCACAGTACACACACCTCTCCTGCCTTCCACCACAGGTCAGTCAGGTTCACATGTTTCCATTCCCCTATTCCCATGTCTCCATTCCGCTGATCCCCAGGACTACTAAACAAGGAAGTGTTCCAGCAGTGCAAGCCGGAGGTGAGAGTGATCAATGCTGCAAGAGGTGGCATCATTGATGAGGATGCCCTGCTGGAGGCGCTGAGGGAGGGGAAATGTGCCGGCGCTGCTCTTGATGTCTTCACGACTGAGCCACCCACAAACAGGTCAGTCTGGTTTAGAGCAGGTTCCGGTCCAGGTCAGAGCTGGTTCTGTCATATAATAGAGAGTTGGTGGAGCACGAGTTAGTGGTTGCCACGCCTCACCTCGGAGCCAGCACGTCTGAGGCTCAGGTGAAAGTCGCTCAGGAGATTGCAAGGTCGTTTCTGGACGCCAAGGAAGGGAAACCCCTTCAGGGAGTGGTATGTCTCCGTATTGATGACATCATCAGTAAATTGACGATATTTTTCCCCTATAATCCGCAGGTAAATCCCAACTCATGAGAGAAGGAGTAATTTTATTTGATGAGTTTTGTAAACAGGCGAACCTCATCGTTAAAGAAATGGTGTGATTTCTATGTGATTATGCTGTCACTGTATATATACAGTTTATGTTATGTAATTATTATGACAGTGAAATTACGTGTTGCTTTTTTGAAGGTGGTTTTCTGAGCTACACACACACAAACACATGTGACAGAAAGAAACACACAAGTAAGTGAGGCAAGATACGCGCGCATGCGTGAAAAGTGCGTAACATTACGCGCACGTCCGAGAGTCGTGACGTCACCGAGCTAGCGCGATTGCGCGCAAAGTTCAAGAGTACAAAAACGTGACCTGTGCAGCGCACGCACCGCGTACGTACACACACGTACACCGCGACCGACCGACCGGCGGCCGACGATCCCGACTCTTGACTAGCCTCGGGTGCAGATCTCCCAGCTAGCCACAGCCAGCGCTATGGAGGCGCAGCAAGGAGACGGCGAGAGGTGGGAGGACGAGAAGGGACCTGCGCCTGAAAAAGCTGCCGTGGACGACTCCGTAGCAGAGAAAATATCTTGGAAAATGGTTGTTTTTGGTGGGTTACGTGCTCCATTCCCAGGTCAAATGCAGCTAGTGATGCTTCTCCTCTACTGCAGATGACCTGTTCCCACGGCTGAGTGCAAATGGCGGGAAACTGAGGTGCACTCGCAGCCGTTCAGTCGCCGTTCTCTCTGCTCTATACTGCAGCCACGTCTTCTCAGCGTGGGTCAGTAATATACACAGAGCTCACGTGCACCATGTACTGTAGGACCATCGGGTAAATATTCGAACAACTCCCTTCATGGACAGTCTCCTTTGACATAGTGTAGGTATACGCCACCGTGTGTGTTTGGGGCAATGGTGGTCTTGTTCTATATAGAATGAAAGGGGAACTACATACTTGCAGAGGCACACTGAACTGCAGTTACATATACCTATACAGATTGGGGAATGGTGTCTATTTTATATTATGCTGCCAGTGAGATACATTGTATAATGTCTGCAGGGGGACCGCATGTGGCAGTTCCTGGTGGCTCTGTTGCTGGCGTTGCTCTACCCTGGCTCTCTCCTCCTCCCTGCCGTCTTTGGCCTCGTCTTCGCCATGCTCCCAGCCCTCCTCGGTACCGTCCTCGGGGACTTTGTTGACCAAAACCATCGAATGAGAGGTCAGAACTCTATTTTTGGCAGAGTGCTCAATCTGTGTGCCAGAAAAACACTGTTCAGCCATAGAAATGTAGCTGTAGAGAATCATGTGCATGTGAATTTGAAAAAAAAACTCACCTTCTGTGGAAAATATGAGGGGGAGTGCAATTTTTAAGGCCGAAACAACTGCTCTCACTGCTTTCCTCTCAGCTACTCATGTGCACTTTCTCTCTTGCTCTCTTGTTCCCCCACTCTCCAGTTGTGTGGATCTCCCTACTGGTCCAGAACACTCTAGTGTGTGCCTGCTCGGTTGCTCTGGCCGTTCTGTTTGGACTAAATCTGGACCTCTGCAGTGACGTACCGCTCTACCTCTTCGGAATTCTCACTGCCATAGTTATAGTCCTCGGGGCCTCTGCCAACCTGGCGACAGTGGTCAACACCATCGCTGTGGAGAAAGACTGGGTGGTCGTCATTGCCGACAAGAACAAGGATATTCTAGCAAGTGAGCAATATTACATTCTCTCTCCTCAGAGCTGCTATCAGTCTTCACTTGGTGCCATATACTCGTAGTCAAGTTGACTTGTGTGTGAAATAATTATTCCCGTGGTTTATTACAATACCCTTCATCTCCGTCTCGTAGGTCTGAATGCAAACATGCGTCGTATCGACCTCATCTGCAAGTTGCTGGCCCCGGCAGCAGCAGGAGCCATCCTCCAGTTCACCGGTCCTCTCACTACGACCATCGTCGTAGCCAGCTGGAATGTCGTCTCCTTCTCTGCCGAGCTCGGTCTCATCTGGTTGGTCTACCGCTGGGTCCCCGCACTCGCTGTGAAGAAACTCAGAAAATCTGCCGCTACTGAAACCGCTGATGAGCCACTCATTGAAGACGCAGAAGAAGGTGAGGCGGAGGAAGGTGCTCTTGGAGAAGGAGAAGAGATGAAGATTTTTGACGAAGAGAAAGAAAAAGACAAGAACACTCAAGTAAAAATTGTTAAGAGTCAAGCGGGCTCGGCCACTAGTCACCCGACGTGGTGCTCCAGACTGCTAGCACCAATGTTGTCTCTACGATATGGCTGGAGCACTTACTGGAGGCAGGAGATAGCTCTTGCCGGTGTATCCATGGCAGTCATCTACCTCACTGTCCTGGGGTTCAGCGGGGTCACTGCCGGCTACTTCCTCACTCAAGGTCTGCCCAACTCCGCCATCGGTGCAGGGCAGGGTGTCGGCGCCATATTAGGAGTGGCTGGGACAATCGCCTACCCGTCCATCCGACGAAGAATTGGGACGGTGAGGACAGGAATGTTTGGAATCTCCTGCCAGCTGGGCATGTTGTCGCTGTGTCTGGTTGCCGCGGTGATCCCAGGCGAGCGAGTGGAGAACATGGCTGAGGGTTATTTCTCTGCTCACTGTCCTGCAGATGATGTTTGTGATGGCCTCCTGCCTTCCCCTCCCCCGTACCTCCCCTCTTCTCTTCCTTCCCCTGCACCTACCTCCCTTTTCTCTCCCTTTTCCACTTCTTATGTTCCAACTCTTCCTATTCCTTCCCCGTCCCCCACTGTTTCCAGTGGCGATGGGTCAGGCGACTTATTCCGACCAATCAGAGAAGCCGGCTCTGGCCCAGACAGTGTTACCCTGACAACAAGCCCCACCCCCTCTCCCAACTGCACGACATCGTCGGGGTCAACGGTGGATCTAAATCGCCTAAACAGACTCCTCCCCCTGGTTCTGATGCTGGCAGGAATCATTTTTGCTCGTTTCGGACTTTGGATCTTTGACCTCGCCGTTCAACAGCGTGTCCAGGAGACGGTTGCCGAGGAAACAAGGGGTGCAGTGGGCGGAGTTATGAACGCCATGAACTCTGTGATGGACATGCTCCACTATGTTCTGGTGATAGTTGCACCTCGCCCCGAACATTTCTCAATCCTTGTCTTCATCTCTGTCGGGATGGTGGCCCTGGGAGCAGTCCTGTATGCAGTGTACCTCCGCCGTGTTCGCGGACATTTCTTCCACTGTCGTCAGTGTTGGTCTGCATGTCAGAGTGGGCTCGGCCGTAGTGGGCATGGCCACACCTACCAGGTCGTTGCCAGGGAACAGGTAAACAACGACCGACAGAATAGTGTCGTGAATGAAGAATCTTTGTAGAAACCACGACCAACCACAAGTTTTTCCACCAATTTGCAGCTATATTATTATCTACCATTTATCCACATTAATTATGTATTATTATTATGTATTAAGGTGTGATTGTAGTTGGGAAAAGGTTAAATGAGAAATCTTCTGTCTACAAGTGTCTTGTTGGCAAGGTTTCTGCGACTGAGCACCTCTCGTATCACTGACACAACCTGCCAAGAGAGAGAGAGAGAGGGAGAGATGAAGTAGCAATGAGCGAGGGAGTGGACCCTCTGGATAAAGGACACCTCTCTCTAGATGACATTTGGTTCTGCCACATACTAATACATTAGTCTTTGCCAAAGAAGGAACACATCTGAATACAGGACACTTCCATCGTCCCCAAATTGTCCCTTATTCAGAGGTTTCCACATATTGCTGTATAGAGAGAGAGAGAGCTCGTACATATATACCCCTGTGATAAATGCAGTGACGACGGCGGCTGTTACGTAATCTGTCGCCAACATGTCCACAAAGGCAAACACCAGGAGCTCCAGTTGCCATAGCGACCACTCCTGCCCGAGGAAGAGAAGCCGTGGGAATGAGGGAGACGGGTCTTCGTAAAACAGACTGCGATCCTCGGGCCCTCGGAGTTCAAAGTCCAAAAGTCGCTCCAGAAATACTTTGGTCCTCACAGTGTAGTCTGTACCTTGGAGATTCTGTGGATCATGTGATAGCATGTGATCAGAGAGCAATGTAACATGACTCTCACATGACTTATAAAGGCCGTGAGAAAGGAGTTCATCTGTTCATAGGCTGCAATGCGGGTTTCCAAGACACCGCCTTTTTCAGTTGGTGGGTGTGGCATGTTGTCTCCGCCCCTTATTTGATCCCGCCCCTCGGGTACCTGCCGATTGCGTCTTAACTGGAGAGATGATGTAATGATGACATCATACCTCAGTCCTCAGCAGAGTCAGTATTCTGTCATATTGCATACGAAACTGCCGAGTCAGTGCAATCTGAAATGTCTGGAGGTCAGAGTTCAGCATTAGGCCACGCCTACCACACATGTCCTCCTAAAGAACAAAATTAGTGTCACTTTCTGAAACACACCGTGAGTGTGGACACATTGTCCATTGTGAGTGTGAACAATGCTCTGTGTGCTGAGGGTCTTGCCTGTTCCTTCTGAAGGTTGTCACTCATTTCTCTCATGTCTGTGTCCGCTCGGCCGTGCACCGAACGACCCTCGATGTAGTAGCCATAGCAACGGCGCCACATGATAAACACGCTCACCTGTGGAATGGACTGGAGACATGCACGAGGTATGGGAATGGGACACGTACATTGCTGACGGAGCAGAGATCGATAAACTGGTGTATCTTGTCTTCAACGAACCTCTCGTGGCACAGAACCACATACAGCCTCTGAATGGGGGGATGGAGGAATGGATTATAGAAATAGGAGTGTTACGTATCAGCATTGTTATTACCATGGAAACAGCGAGTGCTGTGAAGACGAGGGAAGTGAGGGAAAATCTGAGGAGAGGGGAGTGAGGGGCCGAGTATCGCCATGACGACGTGGTCACATGACCTGTGGGATCACTCTCAGCCAAATGCCTCAGTCCAATCACCTGCGAAGATTGACAAGGCAGTCAAGTGTGTGTAAGATTATTCATTGTCAAAATTACACCAACACATGATTGTACCAATAATAGTGTCACAAGGCATTTCATTACCTGAAGAAAGAGCAGGCCCACAATGAGAGTGGACAGAGGTCGAAGTCCGCGACGTAAAGTTTGCAATTCGTTCCACTCATTGGCGACAAAGTATGTCCTCCATATGCTGACCACGCCCCCCACGGGCGGCTGATGTCCTGCAATCTGATTGGTCGGTTGTTGTCGGGCGGTGCTAGGTCTCTCCCAGTCAATGAGGAATATGTCGATGTTACATTGTCCCCATATCATGTGGACCACACTGATCAGCTAATGGAGGGAAGACGGACAACTAAGGCGTACTCACGTACACGCTATAGGACTAAATTTCCCTCATTACCATGCACCACGAACTAACACCTTCATCATTAACATGAAACTAGGTACCGCTTAAAAGTTGTGTGAAATGAGAATCGAAAACACCAACTTACCCGACCAAGCAAGGTGAGGGGGAGCATTATTTGGAACACCAGTAGTTGCGAGCCGGTGGGTAGTGTGTAGACAAACAGCGTCTGTCCCTGGGTAGGGAGGTCATTCTCTCATACTGCCATACCCCGTTCCCCATACTGTCAAACTCTCATACTGCCATACCCCGTACCTTGTATAGAATGAGGATGACAGTGGAGGAAAGGGAGAGGAGGAGGAAGAGACACGAGGACATCAATCCTGAGAACTCGGCCACTGTGAACACATAGGCCTGATGGGGGGAGGGGAGATAGATCAACTCATCTGGATCCAGAATAGGCTCACAAATTTCGTGTGTAACACGCTACGTTCTGCCTCTCTAGCGTAAGAAGCTCAGGTCGTATATATGAGAAAGAATGGAAAAATAGGGAAGTGGTAAAAGGAGGCACATCTACTCACTGGGACGGTACAGCAAAGGTCACCAGTTCGTCTCAGAAAACCATTCAGACGTAGTCCACAGACCACGCCCACCAGTATCGCCATGACAACAGCAAACACAGACATAGTGGTGTTGAACGAGGACACGTCTTGAGAGTAGTCCACAGCAAAACCAGCCTGAGATTACGATGACATCATTGTCAATGATGTAATGATTATGCAATGTGTTTCACCTTGAGTGAGTCGGTACTCTGAGGGTCAGGTTCCCATTCTGCATAGTCAACAATGAGGTATGGAGTGAAGACACGCCCACCAGAGTCCAGTCTCAGTCTGCAATTGAGGAGGAATCTTTAGCCCAACTTTCTATCTATCTCCATTACCTAAGAGTGATGTAATGGGCGTAACGAGGGGCGGAGCTGACAGCCTCGCTGAGGAAGAACCTGGTGACGAGCTGCCACGCCCCTCTCTCGTCTCCCCTGTTCACACCCTCCCCACTCTCACCCTCCACATAGTCTCTGGGTAGAACAGGGACCGGATGTAACACGTCAGACCTGTCACGCCAGTCTGCATATGGTTACGGAATAACTCTCGCTTTTTGTCACTACAGTACAGAATATAGAAATCAGAGAACGGATGACTAAGTTCGGATACAGAGGTCGAAGAAAGTAAGGTGGGAGGAGCTCAGGGAAGCCACGCCCACTAGGCAGTCCACCTCGTACTGAACTCCGACCTTCCAGGCGTCTTGGTAACGAGGGGGGAGGTCCCTGCAAACGAGGAGTTGCTGTGAGACGTCGTGGAGACCGAGGAATGATCCGTTGAGAGCAAACATGGCAACCATCAGTGGCAGACGACTCACTCCCTATATACACGAGGGACTGACCGTGAATTTCTGATTGATGGAAAGCCTTTAAGAGTGAAATTATTGCCAGTTGGTGTTTAGAGCGAATAAGGACACTTTGGGGACATGGAAAGTTTCTTTATTCCGAGGTGTCCTTTATTCAGAGGTATTATGATTCAATCACAGATGATGTCTGAAGACAGAGGTCATGTAGTGAACTGGCACTACCTGGGAGTGAGGTGAGGTGTAGAGAGTGTCACTGAACGAGACGTCGGCCAAGAGCTCATCGGCCCCACGGCTGGGGTAGTAGAGAGGGGGAAGGAGAGGGGAGGAGGAAGGCAGCACTTCCGCACAGGCTGGGTCACTCCTTATATAGAGAAATCATCAGATCATTTGCAAATACATACAACACATAAAGTGTAATAATTATGGTGACAGTGTTTGGTAGATGATTATGCACAAAACAATCAGAAGACTTAGTTGCTTGTCAATCACTTACGGAGGTAAGGTCAGAGAGGAAGAAAGGGGGTGTGGCTTACTTGAGGTATTTCTGGAGAACACACAGATTAACCAGTCGTTGACACGCTTCCTGGTTGCCATAGCGACAGAGTCCGACGGTGGCGGTAAAATGTTGGATGTAATAATTGAAGGAGGTCGAGGGGGTAGAGGGAAGGGGGGAGGAGAAACAGCGTCCGTTGTGTGGCTCCAGGCACTGGCTACAGTTGTCAAGACCACACTCGGCACAGCTGAAACCTGATTGGTCAGTCCATGTCCCCAGAGGACACAGAACACACGTACGGTTGCCGGGGTAACCAGACAGTAAAGGGGGTGTGTCCACTGGTGAAGAAAGTGAACGTACTCAGAGGTCAAAAAGGTCAAAATGGACTAACAGTAGATGAAGAGTTCGGAGGGACAAGGAGAACAGGATTGGGTGGAAGGGTCAAAGGTTAGAGGAGGGGTACACTCGACACAGTAGAGTCCATTGCCAGACACTGCCTGATGATGTAGGGGGGAAACCCTCCAGATTAGCAAGCATTACATCACAGAGAAAGTATCAAAGAAAGTAGCAGAGAGAGAGGCTCATGTACCTGTCCAGAGGGGCAGGGAGAGCAGGAGGGAGAGGAGGAAGACACGTCACCTGCTGTCCTCGTGGCGTTCCCCAAACACTCACACGACAAGCCTGCGAAGAGCGCGTGGGTCTTATCACCATGGCAACCGAGCAACAGCAGAGCACACATCGCAACACACAAACACTCTTTTATGTCCGCAGTCTAGAAACCAACGCATGCGAGTAGCTAGCTGTCAGAACTTACCGTCCTGTGCAGGCTCGCTGCTGGCGGCGCACTCCGCACACGACAAGTTCCCGCTCTGGAAAACGGCGCCAATTTCCCGGCAAGTCTCGTGGAGGGTGAGCGGTAGCGGAGAAGGCGCTGCTCCGCCATCTTGAGCCACTGCTAGCTCCCAGCAACAGCTCAGGCTCACCGATAGTGTCAACATAACCGCCACCACCTTCATCTCTACACACACACACGCACACCCCCCACTTTCAGTAGGTCATAGGTCAATTTGCAACCACGTGGGTATTCAGTCATTACGTCATAGTTAACAGTTTTCTTGGATTTTTGATGACATTATACATAACATTGTAGTATGTAAACGAGGGGGCGGGGACGAAGTGAGACTGTCTGTTGAGAAGTGGCTGGAAGAGGGCCGAGGGAGATGTTCAGCTCAGAGAGGGACGTGGGAAAAGAGATAGGAGACTGACTCACAGTTGTGAGTTCTTCTAATTGCCTCAGCCAGAATCATGCTGACATCTATGATCTGATACCAAGAGGAGAGAGAGAGAAATAAATGATTAGCCTTCTTTCCAAAGTTCCTCCAATCACACAAGTCATAATAGATTAAACATTCTTCCCAAAGTTCACACACATATAACAGATATTTCTTTCCAGAACCTTTATCTTGTCGCACTCCTCCACCTTCTTGGCCTGAGGAATGGTGTTAGTCACCACCATGGCCTCAACGGTCGACTCGTTGATCTTCTTTATTGCCTGCCCCGACAGAATTCCATGAGTGCATATCCCGTACACCTTCGTAGCCCCTGCTTCCTTACACCTGGGGATATATAACAAAGAATATACCAATCAGGGAGACAAATTGTTCTGATTGAGTAGCAAACACAAACAGGTTTGGAAAAATTTTTGCGGATTCCTGTTTCAATGCTCAAAATTTTGTGATGATTGTAAAATTTCCCCTCGAAATTTTGATCTGCATGTGAGGTGTTGAAGAGGATAACGTACTTGGCAACAGCGAGAACCAGAGTGCCACATGTGTCGGCCATGTCGTCGACTATGATGGCTGTTCTGTCGCTGACATCTCCCACCAGCACCATACTCTCTACCTGGAATCACAGAGAGAGAGGGGGGAGGAGCTAACAGTCAGGGCTCTAACTACGGTGAAAAAAGGAAATAAGGACACCTCTCCATAAAAGACACTTTGTTCTGCCCCATACTAATATTATTGTACTACCTCAAAATAAGGGAAACTTGTGGATTAATGATGTGTGGGGACATCTCACTTCGTTTGCTTTCTTCCTCGCCTTGTGAATGAGGGCAAATCCACAGTTGAGTCTGTCAGCTATCGACGTCACTCTACAGCCAACAGAGACTCTGTCATTCTCCCAACTTTACATACAGTCGATTAGCAACATTATAGTGTGTGGTTTGCCAAAGTGTATCTATGAAAACCATGCAGTTAATATATACCCAACTTTCCACGGTAAAAATGCGTAGACTAATTCATTCACTAAACACAGCATTAAAAAGCCTGCCTTACGTCATTCCCTATCTCTCTCATTATTTCCTCCACTCTCTCTCAACATACGTACCTTTTAGCCCCGCCTGCGTCAGGTGATACTATGACGGCCTCTCCGTACTCTGCAATGTTTTCCTTTATCCATTTGAGGACCGCTGGCTCAGCATACAGATTGTCCACCGGTATATCAAAGAATCCCTTTGATAGAGAGATATGTACAACTGCAACACTACTTGTCGAGACGTAAAGATTGATAGTGCTGTGCAATACATTGAGGGGTATAATATATGTATGTACCTGTATCTGTGAGGCCCACAGGGGGTATATATGTACGTACCCGTATCTATGACGCACAGAAGGGGGTATATATGTATGTATATACCTGTATCTGTGAGGCCCACAGGGGGTATATATGTATGTACCTGTATCTGTGACGCACAGAAGGGGGTATATATGTATGTATATACCTGTATCTGTGAGGCCCACAGGGGGTATATATGTATGTACCTGTATCTATGACGCACAGAAGGGGGTATATATGTATGTATATACCTGTATCTGTGAGGCATGAAGGTCCATAGTTATAATGTGATCAGCTCCAGCCACTGACAGCATGTTGGCCACTAGCTTGGCTGAGATGGGAGCTCTGCTCTGCTAGGAATAATACACATGCTTCAAAATTTCCCGACCCAATCAAAGTCCAATTACAGGATTGGACATCCCAAAAAGAGGCCCAACCTTGTCTTTCTTGTCCTGTCTGGCGTAGGGGTAGCAGGGGATGACTGCAGTAACCCTGACAGCCGAGGCAATCTTGCAGGCATTGATCATGATGAGCAGCTCCATGAGGTTATCATTCACCTCTCCACTCCCGCTCTGAACGATGTACACGTCTTCTCCTCTCACACTCTCTCCTATCTCCACACTGGAGGGAGGGAGGGAGGGAGTCGAGGGAGGAGCGGAGAGAGAGAGAACTCACCTCGTCTCCTGGTTGGAGAATTTCTTCAGAGAGACTTTGCTGAGTTCCAGCCCCAGCCGCTCGGCGATGGCTCGAGAGAGGTCGGGATTCGAGTTCCCGCTGAACACCTTGATGTTGGACATCTCTAACTGATCTCACAACAGCCCGAAAAACGTGCTTCTTGTGTTTGCTACTCCTCCCCCCGGCCGGCCGTACCGTGTGTACGTGTGTACGTACGTGTGTACGTGTGTGATTTTATGCGCATGCGCAAGCACTGTCAGGCGCAAGCTCAGCACAAAGCAGCAAAGAGCGGACGGTGTACGACAAGAGCTAGAGACGACGGCAAGGAGAGATAATGGCTACAGGAGCTCTTCGTGAGTTGCGTGTGCCTTCTCTTGAATTTAGATACGACTCTACAATCACTTCCCAGCACCATACCCGGGAGAACCTCCGGTGGACTATATGCCCCGTCAGCGGCAGTACCTTCAGCAACAGCAGGAGCCAACCTACCCTCCACAGACCGAACGGCAGCCCACCTACCCTCCTCAAAATGAGCCACAACCCACCTACCCTCCTCAGAATGAGGCACAACCCACCTACCCTCCTCAGAATGAGCCACAACCCACCTACCCTCCTCAGAATGAGCCACAACCCACCTACCCTCCTCAGAATGAGGCACAATCCACCTACCCTCCTCAGTCACACTACCATCCTCAGAGTGGCTCACACTATCCTCCACAGCAGACTCAGAACTACACCCGGCAGCATCCTCAGCAGTGGCAGCAAAACTACGCTCCACCTGTGGTTGCCAACTACGGCACCTATCAACAAGTTGGTCAGCCGATCAACCAACACCCTGCACCAACTGCTCATGTGGTAAACATCAATGATTCTATGCTATAGAGGGTTTGAAGTGTTCATGTGGTAGTACATTTAGTTGTGTTTATGTTTACTTTGCAACCACCATCTGTTGTCCTGATGTTGCGAAAGGAGGGAGGGATTTTTGTATGTAGGTAAACTGTTCTTTTAGCTTCTATAGACAGTTTTCTCATCTAACTGGGAGTGTCATATCTGCAGGCAGGGCCCCAGTCTGCTGGACCCATCGTGACACTCATTCAGAAGAAGCCAGCCAACTATATGATCCTGTCTCTCTTAACCCTTCTCTGCTGCTGTTGGATATTTGGCATTGTGGCCATCATTTACTCCATGCAGGTTTATACATACCGCAGTATCAACTGTGATTATAAGACATTCCTTATAAAGGGGGGGATTTACACTATAACAATGGAACAGAACTACACGACCTCACCTAAATATTTTGAGAACCACTCAATTTTGTGACGAATGGCTTAGTTTTCTGAAATGTACTGATTTTGGAACTGTTCGAGGTTTCACTGGCTGTATGATATCTCTGTGTGTGTTTGTGTTCACAGGTTGATTCAGCATATGCCAGTGGAGATATAGTGGCAGCTCAGTCGGCCTCTCGTTCAGCGCGCACCTGGAACATTGTTGGAATCATATTTGGCTCCGTGATTGCTGTGATTAGTTTCATACTTATTGTCGCTGTTTCTGCCGCCTCAGCCAACAGTGGCAGTGATTATAATAGTAACTAATCTTAACACCAGTGTTATATATAACTACTTACAAACACGCTCAGTCACTGAGTAAAAGTGAACGCTTTTTGCGCATGCGTAAAGGAAAAGTGGGTGTGGCAGTTTTAAAAACGTCGCTACACACGCGAGGGGCTCAATCGATCATAGGTGAGTCCCCGATCGAGAGAGAACATCTAGAGAAGGAAAATGGCTACAGCTCCTCGTGAGTCGCTGTGCTTGTATCAATACTTGCTATCGTTTGCACGGTATATTCCTGCGCACAGCTCCGTACTACCAGGAGAATCCCCCCGTGGACTACGCGGCTCCGCACTACCCCGCGCAGCCGCAGCCCTACTACCCTCCTCAGCCGCAGGCCGTCCCTAACTACGGTGCCTACCAGCCAGTCGGTCAACCAGTCACCCATCACTCCACACACAACACTACTGTGGTATAAAGACGTGGTAGCTATATACATGATGTAATCCAGCTAGCTAGACGGCCCTCCCGTACTGCCGAGCGCTGGGTACTGTAGCGAGATACTAAGAGAGTAGGACTAGATGATGGAAAGTTTAGCTGAGCATTTAGTAAATGGTTCACGGTGACTGTGGATTTGACTCCTGACAGAACCAGGTCTGATATTCCACTCAATCTCAATCAGAATAGCTCTTTAGAACTGTACATGAAAATGAGACACAGAACATCAGTACAATGTTTAAAGTGATGTCTGGTGTCTTTTTACAGGTGGTGGGTCAGCCGACTGCACCTACAGTGACCCTCATTCAGAGGAAACCAAGCAACTATGTTGCCCTCTCTGTCTTCACACTTCTCTGCTGCTGTTGGCTGTTTGGTATCGTGGCCCTCATATATGCCATGCAGGTAGCTACATATACACACTGTTGGCTTGGCAAGATATATTAACTGTTTTTTGTGTAATGTACTCTGTGTGTATCACGCAGCATGAACATTTGAATATACCTCACAGTTTTCAATTGTGGTAGCATTTTCATTTTCAACCCCACTGGACCAACAAATGGTCCTGTGGGAGTATATAGCACCCCTGACTAATGGGAAAGACCAAGAGCCCCCAATAATAATAGTACAATTTCAAGTTCAAGCGCTGTGCTACACATCCCGGGATCAGTTTCTCTTTGTTCCCCCGCATTAGTATAGAAAACCCACTAAGTCTCTGAAGAGTAAGCATGACTGTGTGTTTGTGATCGCAGGTTGATTCAGCATATGCCAGTGGAGATATGGTGGCAGCTCAGACGGCCTCTCGTTCAGCGCGCACCTGGAACATTGTTGGAATCGCATTTGGATGTGTGGCTACTGTGCTTCTATTAGTAATTACCATCATTTCCACCTCGGTTACTTTTGCCACCGCATCACCTGATTACTAACTTTCCCTCCTCGGAAACACTTGAGTGACACTTATGTATTACATTTCTTTTGAAATTCTGTGCCAAATATATCAATGAAGAAATGACTACGTTTTTTCACTGTCAGCTGAGGACGGTTTTTTCACATATTTTGCCTGGACCCATACTCTGTACATCTGGACTTGTCTTCCTCGGTTGACCTGGAGTCTACGATCCACATACAGCTGTCTCCGTTCCATTCCAGCCTCCGTCATGAGGTCGTCAACTTCACCTGTAGGGGTCAAAGTTCATGGGTGTGGGTGTGGTCTCAGAATAGATGCGATAATAATTGTACCTTCTGTAAAGAAATATACCCTAGTCCCGTCTCCGCGGACGTAGAAATTGTCTCCTAGGCAACGACCTTTCTTGAACCTTAGCTGGGCCATGTCGTGTCTGAAATGTGAATGTAAACTCTGAAAAGTTTGTGTATACAGTAAGCATGAGTGAGAGAGAGAGAGAGATTGTTGACCTGCCGTAGTCTCTAAACAGAATAAGTCCTCCGGGACGAAGGTAAGAGCAGACCCAACCGACCACTGCCTGCATCCTTTACAACAAACAACACAGCTACCAAGTTCACTACATTCACATCATGAAAAAAACAGTTTTCGTCATTTTAAAATCACAAATGCTTTTCTCCACAAAACAATAGAACCGATATTATACTGTACTCTGCCATGGATCCACACAATTTAGAGCACCAACTTTTTCCAGCAGCGTTGGCTATTAGAGTCTCACTTGGAAGGGTGAATGGCGGACAAGACAAAGACGAGGATGATGATGTCGACAGAGGAGGGAGGGAAGGGAGGGGGGCAGGCATGATCTGTGATGTCACACTGGAAGGCGTGGCAACGACCCTCGGCATACAGAGAGTTCTCCTATTATATCAGTCACAGAGACAACTAAAGAGCTAGAGACCATCACACCTGTACAAGCCTGACTGCAGTCTTAGAGAAATCACTGCAGTACACAAACAGACCCTCATCTCTGCAGAGAGAGAGAGAGAGAGAGAAAAGGAAGAGAATCAACTTTGTGCAACAGAGGACAGCTCACTTGTTGGTCTGCAGAAGAGGAAAAACTGTATTGCCAGCTCCGCAGCCAACCTGAATAATATGGCAGATAGAAATTCAATTCAACAACTACACCAAAATTAGTGCTGCACCAATTTAACAGGCTAAAACCATAACTACTTTGTTGGATCTTGCTGCAAAATCTTGTTTGTATCACACAGTGTTCATGTCCACTTTGTGTGTTGGCCAGCTGACGTACAAATATACCTCCCACACTGTTCTTCGTCTGTCCACCCCAGACCGTGGGTCCGAGCTCAGCTCTGGGAACTCTGTGAACAGCCAGTGTCTGTCCTTGAAGAACCTTCAACCTCAGTCAACCGGAGAGAGAGGGGAGAGGGGGACAGCTCACTTGTTCTGGTGCTGCTGGTAGAAATTGTCCCAATACTCTGCCGCTGCCGCCTCGTAGCCTTCCCTCTCTTCCTCCGCGACCAGGTCGTGTGAGTTCTCCGCGACCTTCTCTTCAGCTTCTCTCTTCTGCTCCTCTCCCCACTCCACGTCATCCCTGCAATATGTACAGCATTTGGTACTTAGAAATGTGCAGCACACCAGACCAGTATTGATATCCTGCATAGAAATGCAGCCTCATTTGTCCCCGCCTCCTACCAAGCATTATGCTCCAATACTCGCGCGGTGTCCTCCAACCTCCTGTTTCCAAAGACAGGTCTTTTATCTTCCGGACAACCTTCAGCCATCGCGGGCTTATATTGAAGATCCGGACACATAGTTTATGCGCATGCGCACGAATGTCAGAATCAACACTGACTCGGCAGTTTCTTTTATTTGCTGCTCCTCTGCACAGCAAGAGGAAGAGAGCGTCGCGTGAGCTCTGAGGAGGCGAGAACCAATCATGCAGGTCATGTCAGCCACCGCCATCACAAACCCCAACGCCTCGTGGCTAAACACTCGAGGGATGTGGCTCGGGTACCTTACTTCTGTCGCCATTCTACATTTCATACTCCTCAGCGTCCCTCTCTTCTCCACCGCCATGGCCTGGACCCTCACGCACGTCGTCCATAACGTTGTGAGTCCTCCTGCGACGACGTACGCACTGTCGCACGCGCACAGGATCAACGGCGGTGGGCGTTAATTGAAGCACTCGATATTGTTTCTCTTTGTAGGGAATGTATATCATGTTTCACCACATGAAGGGGACGCCGTACCCAACGGGCGACCAGGGAGACGTCAGAAGGCTCACCAACTGGGAGCAGATTGACAATGGCCACCAGTACACACCCACTAGAATATTCCTCACATCTGTTCCTATCTTCTTGTAAGTCAATCATCAAACTACTTTTATTATTTTTGAGTTTTTGTTCTATCAATTGCCAGGTTTTTCTTGGCCAGCTTCTATACCTTTCATGACAGAGCACATGTGACTGTGAACTTGATTGCCTTAGCGGTAGGGGTCATACCAAAATTCCCTGCTCTCCACAAGTTTCGGCTCTATGGTATAAATAGGTATTGACATCTCTCATCCATTGCACAATTGTTTACTGTTCACTACATGAAATTATATACAATTTGTGTGTATATAATATAATACTGATAAAAATATATATATATAATGCTATAAAAAATATCTAAGCTGGGAGTCAATTTACATACGTGTATTGTAATTCGGTTCTTTGTTGTGAACGGTGGAAAATCAATTATCGTCTTCGTCGAAATAAACAGTTGGTGCCATTCGGATGTAGGCACTCTTTTTCTTCTTATTCTGGCAGAAAAAGCAGAGTGGTATCATGGCTAGTGTGGTGATGAGGATTGAAGCCGGGATTGAGGTCCCGAGAGCAATAGCCAGTTTTCTGCCACAGCTGTCACAAGTAGGGCACTCTTGTTGTCCTTCCGGGCTTTCTGACGGGCACACAGGAGAAGAGGAGGGGGGGAGGGAGAGTAGCTAGTAGGGGTAGGGTTAGTGGGACTGGCAGTAGAGGTTGAAGAGGTGGTGGTGGAAGAAGGAGGGGCGGAGGAAGGAGAGGTGGAGGAAGAAGGAGAGGTGGAGGAAGAAGGAGGGGTGGAGGAAGAAGGAGAGGTGGAGGAAGGAGAGGTGGAGGAAGAAGGAGGGGTGGAGGAAGAAGGAGGGATGGAGGAAGAATGAGAGGTGGAGGAAGAAGGAGGGGTGGAGGAAGAAGGAGGGGTTGAGGAAGAAGGAGGGGTGGAGGAAGAAGGAGAGGTGGAGGAAGTTTCCGCGGTCACTGATGACTTCACGCTACCGGTTATTACGGTGGGCACAGTTGGAGAAGGCAGAGGACTGATACCGCTTCCAGAACCTAGCAGAAACTCGCACCAGACGCAGAGGACTTGTTCGGCGGCAGCTGTCATCACCAACAGCCCCAGCAGAGCCACCGCTATCCGAGCAACTCCCAACATCTTGCGTTGTTTTTGCGAAGTCGAAGATCGCTCCGCCTTCCGGAGAATTTTTAATAAGGGGATTTCCCCTAAACACGTGACTCTGTATTACGCGCATGCGCTACTTTTTCCTTTGCACGATACGGAACAGGCGGCCAAGCAAATCGAGGTCTCTCACGTTGCTCCCCGCACGAGATACACTAGCAGATCCGTGGCTAGCTAGATCTGTGGAGATCCACCACTAAAAGGTAAACCAACGGCAGTTTGAATTGCAGTTCTGCGCGAGCCCAATGTTCGAGGGCTTGTGAACAAACACTTTTTGGCTCTTGTTTTTCTGCAGGTCTTGAGTGTCTGGAAATCGTAGCCTCGTCTCGAGTACCGTTTGAACACCAGCGGCCCTTACTCTGCAGGATACGAAATGGCTCCCTGGATCAGCCTTTCTCTGGCCCTGCTGCTTGCCGTCTCCCTAGCGGCGGCGGCCCAAGGCAGCGGAAGCGGTAGTGGTAGCGGGAGCGGGGAGCGGCGGGAGCGGGAGCGGCGGGAGTGGTGGCGGGAGCTCGGTCATTCCAAACCCCTCCCCCACCGTTACCACCAGTCCTGCTACGGTGGACTCGTCCGCCACGTCGATTTCTCCGTCTTTCTCCTCCACAACCACCTCCTCTTCCTCCTCTTCTACTGGCACACCGACACCAACCAACTCCAAGAAGAAGGGTCCGAACAAAGTGGCGCTGGGCGTGGGACTCACGTTCATGTTCCTAGTCCTCATTGCAGTCACCGTGGCAGCTGTTGCCGGGGGCTACTGGTACTGGAAGAGACGAACGCTCACCTACAAGCCACTGTCTGGGATCTCCACGTGAGGAGAGTACGGTGATCCTCTCCCCTATATCACACGCCGTGAAACTGGAAATAACCATACTCATTTGTATTTAGTTTAGACACATTGTCCCGTCAGTAGGTGTTATCGTATTATACACTTTTTGATGCAGCTTACTGGTTGTGTATAATTATTGTGTAAATTTGAATGCATTATACGTATGAGTGCATTGTACGTATGAGTGCTGTTCTTACATACACAGAAGTAATGTAATTTTCAACACCTGAACAACTCCTTGATTGGGTATATAAGATGTCAGAAATTGGCACCTGGTTTTGACACTATAGTCACAATGGGTTTCCAGCAGATGTGCTCTGTTACAGCATCAATGCATGCTGCTGGCGGGCACATGGAAACAAGCCCTGACAAACTATATGCCACAGGGGAAACCGAAAGAAAACAACAGGTGCAAACTGTGGTTGTTTTCAATATCGCTACAAGACCAAAACCACTTACAGTAAACACTTGATATGTACCTTCACAGAATTTTTATACACGGGCTTCCAACATTTTTGCCAGTGGCTTGACCTGTATTACAGGTGTATATATAACCAGTTCAAAGGAAATGGTATAACCCCCTGCAGAGAGTATGTCTTCACGTGAACAACATGTGGTGTGCAAAAAATAATTATTTGCAGACATAGTTGGCATGGAGGGGGTGACCTGTACATCATACAATCAGATTAGCTCTGGGCTAGCTGTAACTAGCAACGGTTGCTAGCTGGAGTGAAGCTTGAGTTTTTGTTGTCGTGACATCCACAGGTCTAGTCTAGCAACAAGAACAGTTCCTGTCAGAGGTCCAATCCAGTACACCACAGTCATTTCCCACACTCTGGCCGGAGAGAGTGAGCTGTAGTGCCAGAGAAGGCTGGACGACAGCGCCACTAACGGATTCATAAACGCTCCAGTTGTGTGCTCAAGACACAGAATCATGACACACGTCAGAACGGCCGAGACAAAGGTACAAGTGAACCCTGAACTCATGACCAGGCGAGGGAGGTACATGACAAAGGACATGGTCAGCTCTAGAAGGAAGCCCTCGCTCAGAGTGACGTTGAGAAACGGACTGAGGCGACTGCTCATGAAATCGAGATGAACCTCCGATAACAAGTTACCGAGAACATGCCAACAGAGGACGGAGTACACCAACCCGGTTACCATGGCGACCAACTGGATCCCGAGTCGATGGGGTATACTCCGGAGTGAGCCCTCCGTGATGGCGAGGTAGACAGAGTTGAGAGGGTTAACGCAGGCGTCGTGGGAGAGCAGAGGCCAGAGTAGGAGACGGAGGAAGAGATAGAAGTGTCCGTGGAGATTGGAGGAGGCGAAGCTAATGACGGAGGTTTCGAGGGTCCAGGTGATCCAGAGGAGGGTACAGAGGAATTCATTCCAGTCTGAGAACCGCCGAGAGCCCCTCATCCTCTGCTGGAGAAGGACAACCACGGCCCCTACCACCAGGTGAGCTGCCAGGCTCCAAGCTGGGAGGTGGGTCACGTGATCCAGAGCGTGTCCTGCAAGCTCTGCCAGAGTGCCGAGTGTTCTGTTTTCCATCTCCTTAAATATTCCCTTACAAGCCCTGCTCCCGTTGCTGCAGGGCTGTTGACGGATCCTGGTACGTCTACGTAGCGGAAGCCGTACGCTGCGTGTTGCGTGTTGCGCACGCGTAATGTTTGGCGCGCTGCGCAACTACGAATGATGTTGGGCGCTAAACGCACGTGTGCAGCAGAAAGTTCAAGAGCTCACTAGAGAAAGGGGTGCCGCAGACGTAGCAAGTGATCGTGTGAAGTAAACTGCCTCTTACCTGCACAAGTCTGCACAACCCGAGCACAGCGATGGCCAACGGGTGAGTTCTGCACAAAAGAAAGCCACACTAATTAGTCAGGATCCCCTCTCTAATTATGACCCCCCGCGACCGCAGAACAACGCACCCACCCGTGATGTGGGCCCAGAGAAACGACACTGTCTTGCTCACCATCGGTGTCAACGACCTGCAGAATGAGAAATACTCCATCAACGAAAAGACTCTGAGTTTTTACGGAGAGGACTCAACCCAGAAGTACAGCTTCGACTTACAGTTTTTCAAAGAGGTCACTCCACAGGTGAAATTAACCCCTCTCCCACTATATCATGTGTCAATTGTTTGTGGTGCAGGAGTCGAAAAATAGGAAGACTGCGAGGGGTTTGTTCTTTGTTCTGAAGAAGAAGGAATCGGGTCCGTACTGGCCGCGACTACTGGAGGGAACAACACGGGTATTCCTTACTCGCTTTTCTAGATGAAATTCAGAAGGGGGTGTAGGCGTACTTTAATCGCACTAGTCTGTGGCAATTTTGTCTAGAGCCCCTCACTTGCATGCAGGAACCTCTCTTGGGGAAAGAAGATGTGTCCTAATTAGAGGGGTGTCCTCAGTTCCACTGTATTATCTCTCTGTTATCCACTTCTTCTCCGTCTCTCTGGTTCGCAGGCGGCGTTCATAAAGACAGACTTCAATCGGTGGAAGGACGAGAGTGACTCAGAGTCAGACAACGAGTTGTCAGACCAGGACTCCAGCTTGCAGGCAATGATGCAGCAGATGGGCGGGCTCGGCGGAGGTCCCGGCTTGTCAGGAGGGGAACTCCCTGGCATGGAAGTGAGCTGATTAGTCGGGTAGCTTTGGTTGTTTGGTGCATAACTGTGCCAGAATTGCAAAAAAAATGGACACTCACAATTTGTAATCTTTTCCCTCAATATTATGTTCGTGAGTTTTAAATCTCTCTTCTTCTATCAATACACTCAGGACTTGACAGAATCTGATAGCGATGATGAGCCAGCTCCCGTGGAAACTGAAGCTGAAGCCACACCCACCTAATTACACACCACTATATCTACTAGCACATGGACTGTCCTCCAATGCTGCCGTATTTCTGATAGAGATTCCTATACAATATGCTGCACGTTTTGGTGTGTGTGTGTCAAGTGGAAGATCCCGTGCGCATGCGTACGACAAATCGCCCCTCAAGTGCGCATGCGTAGTAATTAGTGGGCGTGGTTTACCCACGTGTGCACGGTATTATGTCGGGGAGAGGAAGAGTGAAGAAAGGGGCCGTAAAGGCGGGCAGGCGGACAGTAGCCAAGAAGAAGCGAGTTAGAGCAGTAAAGATCAAGCGGACTCGCTCGCATACCAAGTCCTGTTCCCTACTGGAGAAGGTAGATCGTCGGTTTCCTGCACTGGATTTGACCTGCTAGCCACCAGGTTGAGTCGTGTCTGGACTCGTTCCGCTACGAGGAGGCGGCGGAGTTGTGTGTAAAGGCTGTGGAGCGGGAACCGGACAGCGTTCCTCTGCTGGAGGAGGCGGGGCCGCTGCTTCTGGAGCTGGGACACACTGACCGCGCCCTCAAGGTGACTTACTCAAGTAATACTCTGAGATCTCCTTTGAGAATTTCCCTATACTTTTTTCCTCGTCTATGTGGACACATGTGTTGTATAGTTTCTGAAGAGAGCAGCAGAACTGAGTCCAGAGGAAGGTCACCTGAAGTTCCTCTATCTCGGCCAGCTGGCTAGTGGGGAAGAGGCCGTCCGCCATCTTAACACTGCCATCTCCATCATGACGAGAGGGAGGGAGGGAGGTGAGGGAGAGAGGAAGAAGAGGGGGGAGTGGCTGAGCTCTATCTATCAGCACAGGGAAGGAAGAAGAAGGAAGTTAGTGATGAGGATATATCTAGAGCCTACTGCTCACTGGCTGAAGTCTATCTCACTGACTCTTGGTACGTATATATGCATTGAGCAAAACGTGATTCAGATATCAGAATTATTCCTCAATTCTTCAACCAAGGACCTCCTCTTCTCTATTATACTTAACCTGTTTTTCCCTCATCAGTTTCTCCAGCGCAGCAGAGGAGAAGTGTCAAGAATGTTGTCGTGAGGCGGTGGGGTTTGCCCCTACTAATCCCGAGGCTCATCAGCTTCTCGCCTCTTGCCTACTCAGCAGGAGCAGAAATCAGGTGGGGGCGTCGTCCACTACTGGCAATGTAATCCTTGTTACTATTTATAGGATGCCGAGGAATCTATTCGTACGAGTTTATCGCTGTGGTTACCAAAGGAGGACGGTGGTGTGGAAGGTCAAGGGTCAGAAAATGGCGGGAAAGAAGAGCGGGAAATCCCGCCATACTTCTCACGTGTCAGCTGTGCAAAGATCCTGATGGAATTACAACTGTATGATGTGCGTACGTGAATAGAGACAGACATTACCGTGTCCTAATGAGTGAACCCTCGCAGGAGGCCTACACTGTCCTGGAGCGGTTGCTAAGAGACGACGACGATGTGGTCCTGGTCTGGTATCTGATGGGTTGGCTTCACGTGTTGACGAAAGACAGAGACTCCGCCCACTTTTACCTTGAGCAAGCCAGCAAGGTAAGCTATGGTGTCCTGATATATATATATATGAAATCATGTCTGAATTTTGCTCAGCTCGTGGGTAAGACAGAGTGCGATGATGAGCAGATGATGACACACATATCGGAGCTACTGAGTCAGCACTCCTCAGAGGAAAAGAAGGATGGAGAGGAGGAGAAAGACAGTAGAGCTAGAGAAGAAACAATGGACGTTTCCTAGAAATTGCTCCATACCTTTTAGTCATCAAAACCACAAAGACATGTAAATAATTTTTGACATTTGCAGAAAGATCTCTGGCCAACGAAAAGGACCGTAAATGGGAGAATGCACGTGCTCTTTCCAGCTTGTGAATATCGACATCTTCCATGCGATCATCCGTGCAGTACAGTTGGTGGAAGTTGTTGGAGATGGTGGCGTGGCCACTGATCTGTCTGTTCGTGTTGGCCGGTCTTCTGTTACTCTGGAGACTGCTGAGCAGAAGTCTCTGGCTCCTCACGGCCGGCGGCTCCGATCGGGCAACAGTCCGTTCGTCCGCGTCTTCCCCCCGTCTCCTCCGCCGCAACTAGTGACCGCTCATGGCGAGAGAGATCGCGTGCTGAAACAGAGCTTCTCGGTCGATAAGATCCCCGACTCCCTGGACGCCATCGTCATTGGTGTGTTCAATGAGCCGTACAGTCTTTCACACACTTGCATGCGACTTCGCATCTCACGCAGAAGGCGTGAATACAAAAGCTGCGCAAAACGAACTGGCACCTAAAACCATTGATTTAGGACAGAGGCTATGACACCAAAGCGTGACATTGCAAGGTCTTTAGCGAACACATTGATCCTGACACCTCTCTCTTTGCTCTCTCTCCAGGCAGTGGTATAGGTGGGCTGACTGCAGCCTCTCTCCTCTCCAAAGCCGGGAAGAAAGTGCTGGTTCTTGAGCAGCACGATCAGGCTGGCGGTTGCTGCCACACGTTCATCGACAAAGGCTATGAGTTTGACACAGGGATCCACTATATCGGGGAGATGGCAGAAGGAACTTCCACCAGAGTTCTGGCGGACCAGCTAACTGAGGGGAGACTAGACTGGACAAAACTGGAGGACACCTTCGACACAGTGGTGTTGGGGTCAGGGGACCACAAGAGGGAATTTCCGGTCCCCTCGGGGAAGGGGGCCTGGGAGAAATCTCTGTGCGAGAGGTTCCCCGGCGAGGAGAAGGGGATCAGGAAGTATTTCGAGTTGGTTCGAGAGGTTGCGCAATCCGCGGGGGTTCTGTTGGGGGTCATGAAATTGGCCCCCCGGTGGTTCACAAAGCTTCTGGTATGGAGTGGACTGTTGAAACGATGGTTCCCCGTGGAGGTCCTGGGCATGTCTCTTCAGGAGGTGCTGGACTCTCATTTCTCAGACCCAGACCTCAAGGCTGTTCTGGCCTACGCATTCGGAGACTATGGTGAGTATTGGCTGCAGCTTCGTTGATTTAATGCTCTATTTTATTCCTCCCACTTTTCTTCAACATGTATACACAATAATTACCACCTAACTACAGTACACCTCACTTGCATGACTACTGAACACTTTGTGTTTTTCAGGGACAGCTCCGAAGGAAGCGTCATTTCTGATGCATGCAATTCTGACTCGACATTTCATGTACGGAGGCTACTATCCAAGGGGCGGGGCCAGCGAGATTGCATTCCAAATAATCCCCACCATCGAGAGAGCTGGGGGGCGTGTCCTCGTCAGGGCCCCAGTGAGGGAAATCCTGCTTAACGACACTCGTGATCAAGTCGTGGGTGTACAAGTTAAGAAAGGACACAACGTTTTCGACATCCTTGCTCCAGTCGTAATTTCCGACGCTGGGCTCACAAACACAGCCCGTACCCTTCTCCCAGAGGAGGTTGGGAAGGGGTGTGGTCTGGTTGCCATGGCCGACAAGCTCCGCCCAGGAATGGCGCTAATGACGGTATTCGTCGGACTGGACGGCAGTGCTGAAGAACTAGGACTAAAGGCCAGCAATGTCTGGGCATTTAGCGACAGTGACTTGCAGACACAACTTGACACCTACATGTCCCTCACATCGGACGAGGCTGTAAAGTTAGCTCCGCCCCTTCTCTTCATCTCCTTTCCCTCCACGAAAGACCCGACGTTTGCAGAGCGTTTCCCCGGCAAATCGACGTGCGAGATCGTGACGGTGTCGCCACATCGCTGGTACAAAGAGTGGGAGAAGGAGAGAGTCTTGCACAGAGGAGAGGATTACCAGAGCCTCAAACTAGCCATCGGGCGGCAGGCATGGTGTCAAGTTCTTGAAATGTTCCCCCATCTCGAGGGACGGGAGGAGTATTTCGACGTGGGTACGTCACTCTCCAACCAGTACTACCTCGGTAGCTACAGCGGTGAGGTGTACGGGATCGACCACGACTTGGAGCGGTTCACGCTCGAAACGATGGCGAAACTCCGCCCACAGACGGGGCTTCCAGGGTTGTACCTGACGGGGCAAGACGCGATGACGTGTGGATTCTCAGGTGCTATGCACGGAGGTGTCTTCTGTGCCTCAGCTATACTCAGGAGAAATCTTGTCTCCGAATTGGCCGGCGTGAGAATGGAACTTCGAGACTTGAAGAAGAAAATGTAAATCTCGACAGATTTGCTGCATAAAAACTAATACTGAAAAGTAGACCTAAGGCTGCACATACTCCAATTAAAACACCGTTCTTTGTGTGTTGTCATTAATTGTTGTCATTAATCAAATAAAATCTCAGTATACATTTCCTATTTACATTCTAGAGATGGTATTCTGTACATAATAAAAGTGTTACATTTGGTTTGTCATTTCAATAAAAAATGGGTGGGTGTGTGTCGTAGATAAAAGTTAGACTTGTTGTACGTAGGACGCGGGAAATATTCCAATTTGTCCGTTGCATTCGCCATGCCACCAGTCCTTGTCAGATCGGTCAATCAGGTTTATGACAACGCCAGGCTGCAGTGAGAGTTCGTCTGGTTGCTGGGCCTCGTAGTCGTACACTGCCTCACACTGTCCAATGTCTGGAGAGAGGGGGAGAGGGGGAGAGGGTGTGTGTTTGAAAGGTCACTCATTAAAGAAACCATCCATCCGCCCATTCGTTTCTGCTGAAAGAAAACTACACTGTGCCAGTGCAGAAGACACTGCCAAAACTTTGATGGAAAGTTATGTAATAGCTGTACATACATACATTGGTGTTCATTGGAGTTGTCAGACTGGAACTGTAGAGTGGCAGCTGCCCCTCCCCCTCCCTCGTCGTCAGACCCGTCAAACTCGTTAGCTCCCCAACCATCTTCGTCCTCGTCTTGACTTCCGGCAGGATAGGGGGGCGGAGCTTCTGTGAGAGTGGTGAGGATTAAGAAGAGGGCGTGGTTAGTTAAACTACAACAAGAGATGACAGACATCCTGTGCCGACAATGTATGGACACAAGGACATTAGCAGTAGGATGTGCAAGGATAGAGCAGAGAGAGAGAGTGGGGGAAGCCACTTTTACTGCTGAAGAGAAGAGAGATTGTATGTCTATTATACATTATAGTGCAAATGGTGGATAGAGGGAAAGAGAGAGAGAGAGAGAGAGAGGAACCTGAAGGTGGGAGTCGGGGGGAAGGTGGTTTCTTGGCAGAGCTGCCTCTCTTGATGGGCTTGGAGTAGAGGGATGAGGGGTCAGAGGTCGGGGTGAAGGAGGGGAGAGGGTGAGCAGTGAGAATGGCCGTCTGGTCGAGAGGGACCCGCAGGACACTGGTCGGCACTCCCTGCAATCAGTGGGGGAAATCTCTCTCTCTCAGCCTCTCTACAACAGTTATTATTACACGCAGACCTTCACATTTCACTAGTGGAGGTTTATGAAAAGAGATTTTGCACCAACAATGTCATTTCCTCCGCCCCTCCCTCACCTGTTTGTCTCTGGTGGTGGTGATGTACTCGGCAAACTGAGACGACGGCTGGGCGGAGCCCGTCACCTCCGAGTGAGACAACAGCAACTTGTAGTGAGTCGCCTTCAGAAGATTCAGCAGCGCATCGGCCTGCCGTAACCATAGCGATGGAGCGGTAACCATAGCAACAGGGTTTAGACTCCGCCCACAATGCGGGGTAATATCATTACCTCAAAGAGTTGTCGAGTGACGTCATCGGCACCTTTGTCGTCAGTGAAATCTGGTTGTTCCTGGTACGCCTTCTGTAAGCTCTCCACTCCCTGCACACATACACACACACATGTAGCCCTAGCCCTAAACTCTCCACTCCCTAATACACACATACACCCACAAGTTAGTGTTTTGTTGGACACTTTGAGGAAGATTCGCAAATCAGGTTCAATATTATGCTGTTGCTAATTTATGCAAAGGATTTCCTGGTTACACTAGGAAAGATCTGTGTACAGCTATGAAACTGAAGTGGCTAAAGTTTCTCTCTCTGTCAATGCTATATATGTGAGGAAAGAAGGAGAGATATATAGAAACAGGGAAAGAGAAAGAGGGGGTAGGTACCATTTTGGCTTTCTCCTGTCTCTGGATTTCCTCGGCAGCCTCCTGTATCTTTCTCTCAAGGTAGGCACAGCGACGGTCGGCGTTCACCTGGTTCTTGCTGTCCTCCTCCTGACATTGGGAGAGCGGCAGCCAAAGGTAACAAATTGACAAAACCGTTAAGAAATTTTAGCTGAATCAGTAAATTTTATCCATATTATTATTGACATAGAAGTCCAATATTTTGTACAGGTTAATGACATACATAGTAGTCGACAAGGAGTTGTTCGGGAGTGTTGGGCCCCGTTCCAGACTGCTCACAGACCAGAGTGACATCGTCAGTGGGGTTAATGTCACTGGCGGCTTGGATGAGCTCCTCACATGTCTGCAGGGAGAGGATGGAATGACAGTCTCCACCAGTTGCTTTGTAAGCAACTCACAATTAAAAATAGGGTTGCCTAAAGTTTTCGTGCTTTTTGCAAGCAAGTGGAGGTAAGGACAGACCAACTAAACATCCTTAATACCTTTACTATAGCTGGAGAGTGCAGTGAAATATTCCTAAGAATGACTGTGGAAAACTTTTAGTATGCACGGGAAGTGAAGGACAGTCAATCCTGAATACGTTGACTACATATTATCTGTAGATATACTTGTTCAGTGGGTCTAATGACAGTCTCCACCAGTTGGGAATACTTGACCAGCATCAGCTGCACTTGCTGGCACCTCTCCAGCTCCATGGCTTCCAGAGTCTGGCGTACCAGAGAGAGAGACATGAAAAAAGCTCTTCACTCAAAATCTTATGTTGCCGGCTCCCTCCACTCACCTGACAGCAGCGGTACATGGAGGCCTCCCAGGCCAGCCGCGCCTCCTCTGTCTTCATGTTGGAGTCCCGGTAGTCTCTGTCACTCTTCACCAGCGCCTCCTCCAGCTTCCTGCAGTTCTTCTCCAGTTTAGCCACATCCTTCTCTGACATTGGTTTGCCCCTGTTGGCCTTCACGTCTGCCAGTGTCTCCAGCGCACTCTCAAGGTCCCGGCACGTCTTGTGCGAGGTCTTCTTCAGCTGAGAGGTCATGTGATAGTCACGTGATCTGTGTGTGTGTGTGGGCGTGGCTTACTCTCAATTGCTGTTTCTGTTTCTCGCCATGTGCCTTTAGTCTGTCTTTGACGGCATTCTCAACCTACAGACCACAAGGAGATGGAGGAGAAAGAAAGGGGTACGGTCCCCGTCAGGTGGCAACGCAATTATGCAATTTTTTGAGGGGCAGTCTTATTTACATATAATTATTGTTTCGAGAAACTAGTGGTTCAATTCAATTTCTATTAAGTGTACATGTATGCAAACAAAGATGATTTGCAAAAAAAGGGTTAAGGAAGAGAGATGGAAGGTGACTCACCACGTGTCGCTGTTTTATCTGTTGCTCTGTCAGTCCGTTCAACACCTTCGCCACGTCTTGACTCAAACCAAACGACAGCGACCTGAAAATACGACCACTGCTATCAGGACAACCTGAAGTTTGTCCTGAAGTGACTCACCGATGAATCTCCTCCTCAGCCTCCAGCTCAACCACCATCTTCTGCCAGGCATTCTGCACTGACCTGCGATGATGTAATGATCACTGAGCTCCATAGAGAATGTATACGGGGAGTGATGTAATGGATGATGTAATGATCACTGAGCTCCACAGAGAATGTATACGGGGAGTGATGTAATGGATGATGTAATGATCACTGAGCTCCACAGAGAATGTATACACAGGGAGAGCCATTGGCCTATCATAACAGATAATGAGGGGAAACATGGCCCCACACCCAATGGAATTTCAATTAGATTTCTTTGGGGTAAGAGAGAGGAACATACAGACCTGATTTACCCCAGGAGACTCCACTAGCACAGCATTAGCAGTATTTTACACCGCCATAGGCCAAGCATTATGCTCCATTGGTAAAATAAACCCCATCACTTGTATTACCTGTATATTTGTACAAACTTACCCGACACACTTTTTGACTGTTTTCTTTGCTTTCATGACAAGTTTATGTAAACCTTTGACATACTCCTTCTCAACATCAGACCTTCACCACCGAGGGAGGAGAGAAGGATGGGGTAAGTGGGTAGTACGCAACTATATACAGCAAAGACACACTTCTCCGCTGTTTTTGCTTATTTTCAATATGAAAAATAGCTCGCGAAAGTGGACACAAAATATTGGAACAACGGTTGCTAGGACACACAAAAACATCACCATGGCAACGATATACCTCTCGGTAACGATTCCCTCCATCTCCTTACAAAACTCCTCCCCCTGCTTGATGTAGCGATGCATCTCTTCGTATCCATTTCCCCACTTTGTGTGTGTGTGTGTGTATGTGTGTGTGGGAGGGAGGAGGGAGGGAGATATGGAGATAGGTCAAGTACAAATAGAGAGGGAGGGGGAGTGTGAAATCACACAATACCATCACACCTTTCAGCACACAGAGTTTACTAGGAACCTCACTAGGACGAGGTGTAATTGCAAGGAAGTTGATATGGTGGTAGAGTAGTATGTATCAAATCTGTGTGTGTACAATAAATATGCCAAAGTCTCTATAATGCACCGTGCGGCAGCTATGCTACCAGCTAGGGAGCAGAGTAAAGTCTATTCCGGCAACTGCGGGTTGTTGCTCATACCGGCGCACACAGGCTCACCCAGAACGAGTCCTGGAAGTGACACATGGCTCCTGCAAATCTCCCTTCTTTCTCGCCGCTCCTGTCACTGTTAGCCTTCTCTTTCCCCGTGTCTCCAGCCAGCCAGCTAGCTCAGTCTAGTCCACTGCCCACACCCAGAAAAGCAAGAACACCGGCGATGCACAGAATATCTCCTAATGATATTCATAGGCTTTCCACGTTCCAATTAGAGCGCACGTATATACTTGCAAACGTGGTCGTTTCTCCTATCCCTTCGCTTCCTTGGGCTGCTGTGGCGATGTCCCTGCAGAGAGTGGAGGTGCTGTGGTCGCCTAACAACGTGGAGGAGTTTGCCACCTACTGCACTGAGCTGAGAATCTACAGCTTGCAGGTATATGGTCTACTGTGCTGTGAGTATCGTAGTCTCTCTTCCTCACGTCCAGGATGGAGCAGCGGCCAATGCTGGAGGCACAGGTAAACTTAGGAAACAGGTCTATTTTTTCTAACACAAGCCAAGATTTCTAAGAGCCTTCAATTTGAAAAGTGTCTCTCTCTCTCTCGTCCATCAGACCTGCCGCTGTCATCGACAGTACATGGTAGTCTAGTAGGCACCCTTCCCTCCAGTGTAACATGCATTCCACAGAACAAGGTAACCCCCTCCCCTCCCCCACCTTACTCCTATCTCCTCCCATCCTCTCGGCCTGTTCAGCTGGTGAGCTGGCAGACCAACTCTCACTCTCCGTACAAGTTCGCAGTGGGGCAGAGCGGCGGAAAAGTTCTCATCGTCCAATAGTACGTTCTCCTTCTCTCCTTCTTATACTCATCTCTTCTCTTGTGGATCAACATGTTTCTCTCTCTTGCTGTGGTGCAGTGGCGGATCAGAGCAGCTGCCACATCAGCAGAACAGCATCAACACACTCCGTGAGTCATGTGACCGGATCATGTGACTGTCACATGACCTCCACCCTACAGACCCACGCAGCGGCAGACCGTGCATATGTGTTTGTTGGAACCCCACCGAAACACAGCAGGTGACCTCTGCGACCTCTGTCATAGGAAACACTGAGGCCGGCAATAAGCTAAGCACCCAGTGTAGATGCATTCCAACGTGCTTCAGTCCAAATTAGTGTCAATTTTGAAATAGTTTCAGTTTTGCAATCCCCCATGCAGTTGGCTGTAGGGATGGACAAAGCTCGCAACGACTCCTCCCTCATTGTGTGGGACACCACCAGTCTGTCGTCGTCAGGAGACACTCCGCCCGCCGATCGCACCAGGTGCTGCCCCACCCCTCTCTGTTGCCATGGTTACACAGATCGTTGTATTCTTAGGACTGGGAGGTTGGGAGAGGTTTCCATGACAACCGATGATGTCGCTAAATCCCTTGAATCAGGTAAAAAAACCATCAATTTTCTTTGCATTGCAAGTGTTGAGATGCATATTGACACTTCTTGCTCTGTCTCCTCTGTCTCCTCTGTCAGGTCACGGTGAGGCGACCAGCTCCATAGCATGGTTGCCGGGGCAATCCTCCTGCCTCGCTGCCGGCATGGGCAACAGATTCCTCAGAATATTTGACACTCGAGGTAGACCCACTCAACCATGGACACCCCTCCTTCTCTTTCCCTCCCCCGCCCCTTCATTTGTGTGTCTTTCTCTTCACTTCTTTCCCTCTCCCTTCCTCTCTCCCTTATTGTCTTTTTCTCTCCCCACATGTCTCTCTCTCTCTCTCTCTCTCTCTCCCCCCCAACCAGAGGGAGGAGGTCAGTCTAGACCAGTACAAGTGGCAAACCATAAAGCCATTCTTGGTCTGTCGGTCTGCCCTGCTCTTCCACATCAGCTGGCTTCTTACGCTGAGGTTCCCGTCTTTATCACTTAACCCTATTGTTCCCTCTCTTTGTTTAATTAACCCTCTTGTTTCTCTCTCTTCATTTTTAACCCTCTGGTGCTCTTTTCTTTGTTTAACCCTCTCATTTCCCTCTTCCCCTGCTACAGGGTTCGACTGTGTATATTTGGGATCTTCGCCACTTTGGAAAACCAGTGAGGTGTTTATTCTCTTTCTCGTTCAGTGATCAATTTCTCTCTGCTCAGATCTACTCCTTCACTCGGTCCGCTACCATAGAGAGGTTGTCATGGTTACCGACTCGCCCAGACTGCCTGAGTATTGTATCAAAGGAACCTCCATACCTTCACCTCGTTGACATTCCGTCCTTTACCAGCGGTTGGTTTTTCTCTCCCACCACTCCAAACCATTTTGTAGCTAAATGTACATTATTTTTTCTTTTCACTCTTGTATACGAACATCTTTGTCTCTATGTATATACATCTCAGCATCAGATGCCCAGCAAGAGATAGGAGATCTTTACATGGAGCACCTCTCCACACACATGAGAGATAGACATCCCTACTTCAGTAGCAAAGGTGAGCAGTGACGATTTTAGCACCATTCAATATGTAGTGTGTGTGGTGTGTGCGTGTGTGGGTGCAGGGCAGTACAAGAAGCTGGTGGCAGTTGAGTGGCATCCAAAGAAAGCCAACTTAGCCCTCATCTCTAATATGACAGGTCCTTCGTACCTTCTCTTCCCCATCTCCCTATCTCTCTGCCCCCCTCCCCAGTTACACAATCTAAGCCCACTTCTATTGGTTGTTTTTCAGGTAAAGTAAAGCATTTTCAAGTTCACGACAGACTTGCTCTGGTGGGTGGAGTCACTGTTTGCATAACTATGGGCAACTATGTGTGTCTCCATTCCATTCCAGACATGGACTGCGACCAGTGGAATGGTGTACAGCTCTGCTGAGAATCTCTTATCTGCCACTACTTCTGTGGGTTGTACTAATTTTGACTGATCGTGCTAAGAATAGTAACTTTCAGGATGATGTCGATGCAAAGTGCAGGGATATATCTGAAGCCATGCGAGATCGTGTTGCTAAGGGATACGGGTTCAACGCTGCTCAAAACGTGAAGATTTTAAACAGATGATGTCGTCTTGCAAACTCTGTGGGAGTGGCTGACTCGTATCCCTACTCCACCCACTAGTCTAATGAAACCCTCGGCACACTATATAGAATGGGAACCCATACACAAGTGTGGCACCACCACAATTGATGGTCTTGACCATGCATCAAAAAGAACAGCATGTTATGCACCATTTCCATGGCAATAGGTTGGAAAAAATTTCTGTTGAGGCCAAAAAATATATATGTTGCGTGCCGATGGTAAAACAGTGTGTGACCTTTGACCTTGACCATGTTGTTCAGTACACCAGGAAGTGATGGTGGGAAAGGGGTCTCCTAGTAACAAGGGGCGTGGCAGCATCTCCGGAGTCAACGCAGTTCTCAAAGCAAAAAATGGTGCGTGCACACCATCTGGAAAACTTTCTAAAAAGGACCCTCTGAATAAAGGACACCTCTCTATAAAGAACACTTGGTTCTGCCCCATACCAATACATTACCATCTAACAAGGGTAGCTATTAGCTTATTCGAAGATTATTACCATGGCAACAACAGGGTCAGGCTCTGAGAGTGTGACGTCGTCTCGGAAGAGCACGTGGGAGGCAGAGGGCGTGGCCTCGAAGGACACTCCCCTGTACCCTTACCCCATCTACCTCAGTCCCCAGCGAAACTCCGCCCTCTTGTTATGTGGGTGGAGTTTCGCATCCTCCGAACACAGCCTAGAAGACTTCATAAAGAGGTATTCATGTAGAGCTTTACTCAACTTTTAACGAGCAGGGTTTTACCCACACAGAGAGGAGATGTCGGAGCGCTACGAGAGAGCAGCTGCAGTGTCCGTGTTCCGTGGCAACATGAGACGTGGGATCCTGACCCTCACCGACGGAGCCGACCTCGCTCGCCAGCAGGGACACCAGGAGAGATGTATGTCACTTTCCTCTCTGGTCCTCCCCCTTCTCCCTCTCTTCTCCCACACCTCATGTACAATGGAGAACAGATACGTTCATTTGTGTAAACTTTGCCCTGAAAGTGCAAACAAAGTCTTCTTCCTCGAAAGTTATGTACACTGAGTGGACAAAGCCCTGAACAGTGGGAAAAGCTCTCTAGTGTACAAGTCACCCTTGTTACATTTTCTTACAAATAAGTGCTATTTCTTCTCTTCCTCCTTCTCCTCTGCCCACCAGCTTCCCAGTTGCAGCTGATAGCTCTGTCTCTCTCGGGCTACTCTCCCCAACCGAGCCAGCTCTGGTTCTCCACGTGTCTCCAACTCAAGTGCCACGTCTCCAGTCCCTATCTGAGAGCAGTCTTCAGCTTCCTCTGCTCCACCGGTCGAGACGACTTCAAAGACGTCACGGTGAGTAGCGCTTCCATTAGTCTTCCTGATACCTCCTTTTTGGAGCCCTTGAGATTTGGCAGTAATACAACCTAGCTATAGTTGTACATCATTTTTCTAGTGCATTTGCTAATCCGATTACAGCAAATAGTCAAGTTTATCCGGTGGTGGAGTTTTGCCCATGGGCCCCTTTTGATGATATTGCATGCTGAAATTGCCTATTGGCCTCTCCTTGGGCAAAATCCTGAAGGAGACCATTTTGAGCAGCGGTGTTCAGAGATGACCCTAGAGTTTTGACTGCGTGTGAGGGGATCCCAAAAGGGATTCTGTTTACCTCTGACTCATCTTCACACCTGGTCCAATGGCTGCTTATTTGACCTTTGTATACCCTGACACCCGTTGACACCTTTCTCCCCTCTCCCCTCTCCCCTCTCATTAATGGACACCTACACTAGACAGATTCTTACAACATCCTGACCTGCTTCTCTTCTCACGCACATGACTACTGCATTGGTTGTAATTAGGGACTCAATGGAATGAACTGTGCCACTGTTACGCCAATACTCATAAGTAAATGTGGCTACCTCATTTCTTCTACACACTATCTCTCACAGAACGATGCCAAGATATCGCTCCAAGACAGGGTGGCATTTGCCTCCACATACCTCGACGATAGCAGGGTATATATAACTCCTAATGATTAAGATTTTTTTACATCAGTCTCGTATTTGAGAAAAACTTTCAGTAGATTATTAGGGAATATGAATCTCAAACTTTTTCCCCTCAAAATTTTCCTACTCTGATATCATCAACTTCTTGTCCTGTTCCTTGCTCCCTGTCAGCTCCAACTGTTCCTCTCAACCCTCACAAAGCAGCTGGTTGACACAGGAGACATCTCCGGGCTCATACTCACTGGCCTCTCGGAGCCACCCTCTGACGGTCTCTCTCTCCTCAAGAACTATGTCAACCAGGTGATGTATTGGTGACGTCATCCCCCGATGATGTAATGATAATGTAATCTCTATTAGACGGGGGACGTACAGACGGCGTGTCTGATAGCTGGGCAGGTAATGTCTGTGGTGGGGAAGGAGAGAATGGTCCAGGGCTGGTTCCAAGGGTAGGTCTTCCATTCCGTCATATCCCCATTCCCCCATTCCCCCATTCCCCATACCACAGGTATAGAGGACTGCTGGACAGATGGCAACTATGGAAAGAAAGGTGGGCACATTTCAATAACTACAGGAGGTGCCAGGTGGTGTCATTGTTGCTCAATATAGTAGCTGGCAGTAACTGGAGATGAATCACTATTTAGTCTAATTGCCACTATTTCAGGATGTACATGTGTGGTATGAACCTAAGGTCAGGCTTCCCCAACTGACAACTGTTGTATGTACGTATGTACATATATAGCCTGTCCAGTGGTATAACTGGGTTGTCCTTAGAGAGGGTTTTCGCTATGTAACACATGCCAAGGGTGTTTACTGAATGTCGCGAGGCAAGTATGTGTCCCGGCATGATAATTAGAGCAAGGTTCACGTCTCCTGAGGCTTTCCGTCTCCTGAGGCTTTCCACGGGGTTTGCAGCTGCCGTGCCAACCAACGTCATTCTGTTCCCCCGCCATTTTTGAATGATTCACCTCTGTTGTGATAGTGCATACATCATCTTTCACTCTCTGATCGCCGGTAGGGACACTACGTTGCAAGGTATCAACTTGAGTGTTGTGTTCTTCTTTCTCTTTCTGAAGTGGATCGTTTTGTGTGCCAGTCCGGCTGCTAGAACACGAATTGTGTATTTTCGTTTGGGAAAAGTATTTGTTCTTTTGCCGTCATGAAATGTAACACTGATGCCGTCGAAAATTATGTTGTTCTGTGTGTGTGTGTGTGTGTGTGTGTGTGTGTGTATGTTTGTGTTGTGTATCTGTTGTTGCATGCACTGTATGCATGTCTGTGTGTTGCCTGGAGTAAGGCTGGTGGAATGTACAATGCTGACATGAGCATGCAGCATGCAGTGGGTGGTGATCAGTAGTGGCATTTGTAAACACCACACTTCTGGGAATTACCAGCAGTTTGCTGGCTTCACTTGGCAGCAATTAACCCCTTTAAGGCTGAATTATGTCCCCTCCCTCCCTAGAGCGGTGTTTGATGGGGAGAGAAAAGGACGAGATCCTCTGTTCAAACCTCCGCGACAAGCCTCAGTGATCTGCCACTTCTGCAGCAAGGCCATCAGTGGAGACTCACTCAGACAAGGTGGGCGTGGCATGCTTAGTCACGTGATTATCACGTGATGTCATGTGACTTATTCTATGCAGATAGAAGAGGGATTCATCTGGCATCTTCCAGGAAGGTAAGGTTTTTGCTTCATAATCTTGCAATCCCATCTTCTTTCTCTACCTCACTCCTCAGTCAACTAGTTGTCCGAACTGCCGTAAGCCACTCCCCCGGTGTTCCCTCTGTCTCCTCCACATGGTTGCCACGGGAACGCGCCAACCAGGAGACAGAGGTACAATGCACACAGTGACAGATCATTTTGTAAATAATTTTTAGGCAAAGTGGAGTACACTGTCAAATCGTAATAATAATTTCAGGGCCTTCAAGTGTTTACATTAATGCTGTAGCCCACACATTTACAAGTTGTGTGGGCTACAGCTAGTCTTAAGGCAGTGACCAGTCCTTTGTAGTCATGCACCCTGTTGTTTGCCATATAAGGCAGGTAGTAAGCATAATCCAGCTTATTTCCTGGGAGTTGCTGATTGGGTTTCTGATTACTTCCACTCCATTCATTCTGACTGAATCAGGATGAATGGTTTTCTGAAGGAGTCACACTCACGGTGTAGTGTTTGTCAGGCCTTTGCTGTATATTCCTCAGCATCGTTCACTGGGTTCAACGTAAGGTCGAGCATGTTCATAACCCGTGGATATTGGTGGGAAATTAAAATAGGCTGCTTGTCTAAGAAGCTCATAGAATTTCACAAAACTCAGAATTGTGTCATTTGTAACATTTGGAACTGTTTAAGTGCTGTTTTTGCAGCTTTGTGTAGCTTTGTGTAGCTTTGTGTAGCTTTGTGTAGCTTTGTGTGAAGACCCTCTCATTGTTGCTGTGCAACAATTTGCCCCCTAGCAACTGCGATAGCTGTAGCATTCACCTAGGAACCTCTGGAACATTTTGTTGGTTGCTGGATTGAGTTTCAACATAGTTGCAGTATTTATATCCGAGAGAGAAAACTTAGTATATAGCAATAGAACTCTCCTCGCTTACTTTTTCTGGAATACAATTTCCACAGAACTCTCCTCACATTACCACACAATTTCACAGAGAAATAATAATGTCATGGATTGGTTTCAAATCACGCGACACAAACTTTGGATGGTTTCTCAAGTGAATTATTTTACCACACTGTTTGTAGGTGGCGGTCTGCAGGTAGCGGACTCCTTCGGTCTTTGGTTCACGTGGTGTCAGTCTTGTCGCCATGGTGGCCACGCCAACCACATCGCACAGTGGTTCAGGTGAGCCCGTTGCCGTGGGTGATTCCCCAACCGTATTACCTCATCGTTACATCACTGCAGTTGTCACAAGGAATGTCCTGTTACTGGCTGTTCATGCAACTGTTACTCTTTGGACAGTGGTTCTTCTGATGTATTGTCCTGATGTATTGTCCTGACGTGTGTAAATTTGATAGCGGATGAATCCAACAGAAGTGTAATTTCCGGGTATTATGCGTGCTCGCGCGCGCGCACGTACACGCAAGCGGCTGCGCACGCGCAGAATGGTTCATTATAAATGCCCGCAAACCACGATTATCGTCAAGTTATCGACCGGGAACGATTTTGCCTGCAGACTAAAGATCATGGCAGGGTGTGTGATATTCCAAGGCTACCTGCAAAAGACGCCACCTCTGGATAAGCTGATCGTGGTACGTTCTCGGGGCATTATATTCACAAGATCTCTGCAGAAATGAAATGTGTGTACGCGGCGACCCTTGTTGCATGCGTGCAGACTAGCGACGCGAGCTAGCGACGCGTTAGCGTTTTAGATCTCTAGAGAACTTATAATAGCGTATGCCACATCTTATGTCCATGATCCCAAGATAATTATATCTGAAGCGGTTCGCGCACGTCGTACGTTAGCTACGATCTACTCCCTGGTTACAGCAAACCGCCCACCTTTCCCCATGTCCAGTACATTAGTAGCCAAGGAACAAGACATGTGATGTCGTCTTCTAAGCTAGCAGAACCCATAGTTAGTTGTTTGTTGCAGGGGGCTCTCTTAGGCCTGCATTAGCTCGGTAAGATTCTACCGACTTGCTTCATCTTTTGCAAATTCCCAACAGAACTTTGCTGGTGAAAATTGTTAGTGTTTGCTGGCTGTCTTAGTCTTTTTGTCTTGCCCTGTTCAGCAAGCATGGTCGTTGCGCCAGGCCTTCTGCCAAACCTCAGACCAACCTGCTTTTCACTGAGCTTGCTCTACAGAGACTCCTACTATTGCCTGACACCATTCTTTAGCAGGGTGGTGGGCGGCATGATGTAATGGGTATTTCCACTAGCAGAGGTGTCTACAGGATGTGTGGGTTGGAGAGAGAGCATATCCTCTCTGGCATTCCCCACTCCACCCTCACCTCCACCTTCCTCCATCCTCTGGCCCTTTCTGACAGACTTTGACCCTTTATATCAATCAAAACATGACTTATCGTCTTTTCCTTCTTCCCCTCTCTCTTCCTCCCTTCTATTTCTCTTTTCTTCCATCTCCCCTCCCTCCCTCTCTTCTTGTTTGTGCAGACTTGGAAGAAACGATGGTTCATTCTCTCACAGAAAGATCCATTTGACCCACGATCCGTGCAGCTGACATACTTCACTGACTCGAACCTCGCAGAGAAACGAGGCACAATCGACATGCCCAACATCACGCGCATACATCCCTCACCCTCCAAAGCCAAAGGCCACATTTTCTCCATCGAAATAAAAGACAAGAAGATAATGCTCAAGGCAGATGACGCCAAAACCAAGGACATCTGGATTGCTAAACTCTACGAGTTTGCCGGTCATGGTAAGTTTGTGGTTTCTAGTATTATCAATGTTCCTCTTCTTGTTATGAATACTGTAGTAAATGTCTTTGTCGGTGGTAGTAGAGTAGTAGCCCATTGAGAGTGTAGTGGCTGACTCGGCTTGTGAATGTTAGGAGTGGTCAGTAAGACTGGTGTGGGGGCTGGTTTAAAACTGGAGTAGGTTTCAAGTTCTACTTCATTTCCTGTGTGTGTGCTGCATGTGTCAAGCGGTTGTGGTTTCTAGCCGAGTGGGCCGTGTGCCAACGCTCCTACATGCTCTAGGGGAAACCTTGCAGTTACTAGCACCTGCAACGGGATCCTAATAAGGATGTTGCACAGGTGCAGGAATATAGTGATCGAATATCCATCTCTGGGTCTTCAGGAATTTGGTGGGACTTCAGGAATTTGGTGAATCTGGTCAGTGTTGGTGTGTATGGGTGCATGGGGGATAGGCCGGGGAGGAAAGTAAGGATCCAGGCATGCGACGAGTATGTCGGCCCTGAATAAACATATACTGAACATTTCCTTTGAAATATCTCTCTAAGGACATCCTGAAAGCCAAGTGAAGTTCCTTTACCCCTGAAAGTAGAATGCCTGACTAATAAGGAAACACTATATATCCAATTCCAGTGGTATTCAGGGGTTCCACTGTAATTAGGAATTCCAATTATATCTCTGAAGGTTTTTACAGACTCTGTTCCAGGTATAAATAGCAGCAGTGACACTTGTGGTGCCAACTTCTAGTAACTCTTGGCAACCTCGCTGACCAGGAATGTACTGTATGACTTGGCACCCACTGTTTTAGATGTGGCCTATATATGTCACCGGATCGACACACTTCCTCCTACCACTACCTCCTCTGGTTTCTCTGTAGGCATAGAGGGTCCACATATCAATAACACACAACTTGGCAATCACCGTTGGCAGTAGTTAGCTATATTACATAGTAGCTAAGGTTTTGTTCACTGTCTGTGCCTGAGTCAACTCCCGAATTACCATCACTAAAAAGAGACGTCATATGCAGGTCTAATGTATCTACTAAAGTGGGTGGTCCTATTGTAGTCTGTTTGCGCGGCAGCTGTCCAGGGCTGCGGCAAAGGAGACTCTACAATCACCACAATCAGGAACAATAGCTCATTATCATAACTCTCTAGTGAGTTGTGGGGCTGTTCCGGAAGACGAGTAGACATGACAGGGGCGAGTATAGAGAGATGTGTATTACATCGTTCGTTGGTGGAATGCTGGAAGGGGTATTGAAACCATTTCGTGCCCACATGGTCTGTTTGCTGTTGACTCTTGCAATAAGATGTATACTCCCCGCTCTAAACGTAATATTATCTCTTTCTCTCTCATAGGACATAACTACCACGTGTCAGTCCCCAACCAGCCCCTGGCGTCCTACAACGAAGGTCTCCTCCAACTGGGCCGATCTGAATCCGGTGTCTCCATCATCCCCCCCACCTCCAGTACCTCTATTCTCGAAATCCCATACTCTAAGATCCGCAGATTTGGATACCAGGTACGTATGGTCTTTTGGCAGATGCACAGGGGATTGGGTGATCCACCTTTTGTGGCAGCAAAGAGTTCAGAGACCATAAAACTACTCGCCTCATGCTGAATTCTTGCATGAGTTTGGTTGCACAAGTTTGCAAACACACTTAGCATCTGCAAGTTTTGCGTGCTTTTCTTCGCAGCGCCCCTGGACCTGTTTCAGAAGGCTGAGCTTACGTGCTGTTCCCCACGTCTCAGGTTGTCATGGAGAGCTACGATGTCATTTGGTTCGAGATTTGCTCCTGCAAAGATGACGAACAGGAATTCGCCTTCTTTGTGGTTGCGTCTGGGATGGACCGAGCCATGCTCATCGCAGGAGACCTCAAGACAAAGATCGAGAAGGAAACAGGGAGATTCCTGATCATGGAGGACGACCGACACCCAGAGTCAACTTACATCAGTCGCGGTCACTACGGCTGTCCACCATACCCTCGTCTTGGCAGGGAGAGGGTTCTGCATGCAGGGCTGGTAAACCTCGAAGCTACAAAGATAGTCGGCTCCTCAGGACTCAAGCGAAGACTCTCAGAACCATCCACGGCACAATTTCTACTAAACCCGGCCAACGGGAGACGAAACACGGTTCAGAGCTTACTCGGGACTAAATCTCCCAATCTTTCTCCACGTCACTCGCCCATTCGCTCCCCTTCGCCTGCTCGCTCCACCTCCCCGAACACCGCGGGGACCTCTCTCCAGGACATGGTAAGGAGACACCACATGGAAGGCAACGTCCCCGGGTCCACTAGTGACCCTACCGCTGATTATACCAGGAAAACGCTCACCGCTTTCGAGCAAGGTCGAAGGTCAGACGGCGGGTACCTTGCAATGTCGGACGGAGCTCCCAAACTCTCCAACTGGAAGAACAAGTGTCCGTCGGATGCCAGTATTCCGAGGAGAGGGAAACTCTCGCTCGCGGACCTGAAAATTGACAGAGTTGGCTCCGGTGGTTCGACTAGCTCCAGTCAAGAGAAGTTCTTCCCGAGTAAGGATTCTGGGATCGGGACCTCGGCTGATCTGGTCTTGGACCAGGACGGTCGCGTGGTGGCAAATTCCTTCCACTCCTCCCCCTCCCCCTCCTCATCCCCGTACTCCAAGGGGAAGAGGAGCCCCCACCTGTTCCGCTCCAGCTACGATCATCTGGATCCACCCTCGCGAAAAACTTCACAGAGCAGCTACGATCATCTCCCTGAAGACGCCGCTAATGGAGGGGCGAGCCCTCAGAGGAACGTTTGTCCACCCATCCCCCCACGATCGGGGGTGTCCATGGGCGATGCTTACATCGATTTCTGACTGAATTTCTGCTGACTCGGCACACCCCACCCCACCCCACCTTCCCCAGTTTTTTGATGCACATCCCCAAGAAACAAAACGTGCACATTTGAAAACAGATTTATGTTTCATTTTTATTATATGGAGAGATGATTATTATTATGCAACAATGTTCTATATTACTTCTGTTCACTACTCTGTGTGCAATTGTAAAGTGTGTCGTTAATGTTCTGACGATAATCAGTAATTTGTTTCTGAAGTTAGAGGAGCGACATGTGTGCCAAATGAGTTATTGAATGCAGTCAGTAGGGCCTTCTCTCTTCTGTACATCTGTATATAGGTAGAGGTCATGTGATCCAGACAAAAAATCATGTGACCAAACTATATATAATATATACCATGTGTAACTAAATTATTCATGAAGACCATTCTTCCGATAGGGTAAAAAGCGACATAGGTAAAGAAGAAAGTTGAAGTAAGATAGGGCAGAGATTGAAATGAGAAAAGACAAGAGTTTGAAACAAGAGAGAGGGAGCTAACCTGCTCGGTAAGGGACGGTGTGGAGTGACGGTAGCCCAGTAGATGACAGAGACCATGAGTAAAGATGACTGGCAGTCTGTGCCCTAGCTTCACCCCCTCCCTCTCACACTCCTCCCTTATCACCGAAATCCCCAGAATCACATCGCCCAAATTGTAATCTTCCTCCCTTTCTTCCTGTACAGGCGGCAGGGCACCAGGTTCCGTGTCCTGAAAAAACCGGACACCCTGGCCTAACGTGCATCTCCGCTGGGTTCATTCCCATACCTCATGGTACGGGAATGCGAGAACGTCAGTTGCCCGGTCCACGTTCCGGTACACGCGGTTCAGATTCCGTATACTCTCGGATTCTACGCAGACGACACTGACGTCATAGCGACCAGCTCCCGCTAGACCCAGAATGAAGTTTGTCTGCAGTCGAAGCAGATGTTCGCCGAAACGAACGCTAGACTGCAAGTTCTTCAACCAAACAGGCATCCCCCTCATGCATGCATTTGGAAGAATGCGTATGCGCATGCGTGGGGTCAGTGGGGGCGTGGTTAGTGCCGAAAATCTTAAGGGGCGTGGCCACCCTACTGCTGCGTTGTATAACTCCGGTGAGTGAAACGCTGGCACCGTCTACTTCTCCTGCAGTTTTGCACAATAATCGGACCGTTCTGCAGCCACTAAAGAGAGCAGATCTCCGTATTCGACGCCGTTTTGCGTGTGTGCGCCGAGCGTAGGAGTACATCAGTTGTGTTCATCTTTTTCCCTCCTTCGAAAGCTCTCGACGGCTGACGAGATGTGCGACGCTGCGAATGGAGAGGCCGGCGATGGATCGTCTATTCGTGCAGAAGATCTCATGGACATAGGTATTGCTGCGTGTATAGCTAGTCGTTGATGGTGTGTTTGGACCAGCTGATGTAGCCCCGTGTATACCTTGCGCAAGTGTAATAAGAGGAACAGAGAAAGTGTCCAGATTGCCTTCAACTGCTAAGTTTGCAGCTAATGGGAGAATTCTTACCTCAGGCTTGTTGCACTCTACAGCTGCCCAGAATTTGTCTTTTGTTTACTCTATTTGGTGGGGTGTGTGATGCCTTTAGTGATTCCCTGTGGTGATAAGTGAGTGCATTTCCTTCATTCCCCTTGCCTCCCTCCCTCCCCCTCATCCCTCTATCTCTGCAGGCACAGTGTCACGTTTATTCAAACAATGCGAAGATGCGACGGACATCGTCTTGAAGATGCTGGCAGACCCTCGTGCTAATCTCGTGGAGTCAAAGCCAGATGGTAAATATACATGTATTGCATTGGACAGCTGATGTTTCAGGCCCTGTACACACATACCGCCATACACGCAGCATTTCTATGGCAGTACTTATACAACAGGGCACTTTTCAATTCCAGCCTCTCTCCTCTCTCTCTCCTCCCTCCCTCCCTCCCTCCCTCCCTCTCTCGTACAGGATCCTCCATTCTGCACAGCTTCACAAAGTTTGGTTGCTACGACATTGTCAAGTTGCTATGGGAGAAGGGGGCGCGGCCTACCATTCTCCACGGCGACAACTCCACCCTCCTCCACTCCGCAGTCTGTTCCCAAGGCGACACACAAGACGAGGAGCGATCGAAAATTCTCCGGTTTTTCCTCTCGACGGACGAGCCCCTCAATAATTGCATGTCGTTGAACCATCGGAACTTATCCGGCTGGACGGCTCTGAAGCTGGCAGCTAGGAGAGGTCTGGAGAAGTGTGTTGAAATACTGGTCGACAACGAGGCAGACCCTGACATTCCGGACAAGGAAGAGTTCACGGCTCTCCACAATGCCGTTGGTAATCCCGACATCCTCAAGATGTTGGCAACGAAATCCAGGAAGATCGACGCGGGGAACAAAGAGGGGGAGACCGCTGTATCTAGCTGCCGAGCGAGGTCTTTTGGAGTCTGCCCTAGTACTACTGGAGTACGGAGCTGACCCCAACATCCCCAACAACGATGGCAAGTTTACTCCAAAGTTTGAAAAATCAACTAACAGCTTCTGTGACAAAAACTCAGCAACAGTAGCTTTTCCTGAAAAAAATTACGGTTGACGGAGTGTGCGTGCATGGTGCACTCCAAAGCTTTCACGATTTCATAAAACCAGCAAAATTCGAGATTGAAAATGTATTTTTTGTTTTGATTACTGACTCCCTCATCTATGTAGGGATAGTACCGTTGTTCCTGGCTGCAAGAGGCGGGCACCTGGAGCTGGTGAGGGGACTACTGAAGAACCAGGCGGCGGTCAACTTCCAGGGAGGTCAGCAGCACATTGCCCCTCTCCACTGGGCGGCTCACAAGGAGAGGGAGGGCGTGGCGCTACTCCTCATAGCTCACGGGGCAGACATCCTCCTGAGAGACAAAGAGGGACGGACTCCGCTGTCAATGGCTGCTCCAACACTCGCCTCAAAGATGATGAGTGAGATTTACACACAGTCTCTTCTGATATTTTTTTTTTATTCACTTGGGGTTTTCAGTCACCATAACTTGTTTCCACAGCATTTTTTAAATCGCCAAGTTTTAAGCCATGTAGCGGTGAACCTGTTGATGTTCCTACTCTCTTGGGCTATCACATTATTATCTGAGAACACCGAGTGAACAGTATCCCTCTCTCTCTCCTTCCCTCCCTCGACTCCCTCCACCACACAGAGGCAGCGGTGAAGGCAAATCCGTCGCTCTGTCTTCCCCCCACGACCTCTGTCACTCCCTGCATGTCGGCCCAAGAGAAGGCAGTGACTGCATGTTGCAGTGGAAATGTGCCTGCTCTCCAGGTATATGTGAGGTTTAGGATGCCATGGTTTTCATTTCACTGTCCCTATCGGTGTCCCTATTGCAGGTACTCCATCAGTCTGGTGTGTGTATCAACCACCACTGCAAGCAGAGTGGGTCTTCGCTACTTCATTTGGCTGCTTATTGCGGACAGGTAAGTTAGCTCTCTTTTTGTTCATTTACTCCTCTTCCTTTCGTTAAATTTCCACGTGAGCCCAATTTATATGTTAACCCCTTCAGCTCCAGGTGGTGATGTACCTCATGTCCCGCGGAGCTGATTGGCGGCACACTGACAAAGACGGAGACACCGCCCTCCATTTCGCCTGCATGAAGGCCGTTCCTCAGGGACAACACGAGAAGACACTAGAGTACCTCCTCACCACCCCACTCTTCCAGCTGAAGGATGCTCAGAACACGAGCGGAGAGACGCCTCTAAACACCGCCTGCAAGTCAGTAGTAGGCTTGGGGTTAATCTCACATGCACATCAGCAGGGTTAGTCTCTAACGTCCCCCACTCCATGGTTCTATGTTTTGGCTGGTGTTTACATGACATCATCATTTAGCTTTCTTCTGGAATTGCTAAAACATACTCACTATTTAAACCGTTTCCTGGCAGCTGTTACCGCTGGTGTTGCCACAAATCCAGCCAGTTCATGTACTGGTGATGTCTGTACATCGTAGGTGCAAGTTTGTGGACCGGGTGAAGTTACTGCTGCAGTTCAAGGCCGACGCAGGCCTCCCGAACCACAAGGGAGAACTGCCCATTCACAGAGCTTGCATTTCTGACCTCAATATCGAGGTAGGTCATATCTCAACTGCACAATCCACGGATTGGACGTCTGTCATTCACCAGGCATTGCTGTACCTGGTGGAGCTGTGTCCCGATATCAACGTCCCGGATGGCGATGGTTGGACTCCACTCATGTTTGCTGCAAAGTCGGGATCTTCTGCCATTGCCAAATACCTCGTTCAGAGAGGGGCTAACCCCAATCTCACTCAGGTCGGTCCCGTTCCCATTCTCCCACACCCTATACTCCACGTGTCCATTCCCCATGTGTATTTTCGTTCCGTTGTACTCTTACTCTGTATATGACTATTCCCTGTTCTAACTCAGCATAATGAATCCCATACTTCAGTTCCTACATATTCGATGCAGTCCCCTTACCCCATACTCATAACTCCATACTCCAATCCCTATTCCCCATACTCCACAACTCCATACCCCATACTCCATACTCCATTCTCCTCCATGCAGAGTGCAGGGTTCTCGGCCCTATACCTGGCATCGCAGGAGGACAACTCTTGTCTCTGTCAGGTGCTGCTGGAGGCCGGAGCAGACTCTAACCTCACTGGATCCTCCCAGGCCCTCTCTCCTCTTCACATCGCCGCTCACAAGTATATTATACAGTTACCATAGTTACCATGTAGCAGGAAACTTTTAAAAGAGAGAAAATTCAACGTTCGCATTTGGTTCAAATGTCAAATGTTTGCAGAAAAACAAATTTCACAAACTTTTTCACCTGTAGCTCAATTAGGTATAGGTATGATTTTGTTATGTACATGAGCTGAAGTGTAAAATTAGACCGTGGGCAATGGAGTGAAGAGTGAAGTGGTGAGAACAGCATCTCCTGCCTCCCCTCCTCAGAGGGAACAAGACGGTGTGTATGTTACTGGTGAGGCATGGAGGAGACATCCGTCAGGAGGACAGTGATGGAGACACTCCTCTCGATCTGGCAGAGACAGCCGAACTGAAACAGGCCATGCTGTGTAAGCCCCTCTCATCACACTCTTAATTAACTCGCAAATCGAAACCAAATATCTCGATACTGGTGTGTATTGAGGATTGGACTGTGTCCAAATGTAACATCACTTCGTCTTGTATTCAGTAGAGAATGTGTTGGTTTTTGCTTCTCTTGCTCCCACATTTGCCTTCTCCCTCAGTGGCTCACTCTGTGAGGAGGAACCAAGTGGCGGCATCTTCAGCAGCTGACCCTGTCACCTCCTGTACCCTCCCACCGTCGGAACTGACCAATCAGAATCATTCCCTCCCACCATCAGAACTGACCAATCAGAATCATTCCCTGCATCAAGAACAACTGACCAATCAGAATCATTCCCTGCCAACAGAACTGACCAATCAGAATCACTCCACAGCTAGCAATCCTTCCAGGTATAAATAGACGGAGAACATACTATATATAAGTGCATTGAAACAGAACTAGGAAAATGATTGTTGTTTCCTTTAAAAAACTATTCCGTTCCCTAAATGAAATGAAGTGCTTTTATTAGAGTAGTGTAACCTTATCTGTGAATGGTGTTTTTCTACCAGTTGTGAGACTGCTGAAGAGGGAGAAGAAACTGAGACTCCTCAAAGTCCGCCATGTTCCCCCGGGCAACCAACGACACCGGACAACGACACTGGAACCGGGGAGTGGGCGAATGGGAGAACGGAGGAACGGGAGAACGGGAGTATGAGAGGAGACAAGATGTGCAACAGACGCACCAGCAGTAAAGAGAGTTTTGACATCGGCGAACGGCGGAACGGGGACGGGGACGAGAGTGACATGTTGGAGCGGGGAGTCGGCCCCGAGGACTGGAAGAATAAACGTGTCATGGAGAAGTTCAGCGAGCTACTGAAGTTGATCGAGTCGTATCGTCAGAGGCTCGCAGAAGTGGAGGAGGAGGTACGTAAGGGACCCTCCGAGATAGGAACCATCTCTCCACAAAGGACACCTGTTTTAACCCCATGTTAATACGTATTATTTGACCTCCGAGATAGGGACGACCTCTCTACAAAAAATCATTGGTCCCATAGTGTCCCTTGTTCAAAGGTTCCAATAGTGTATATATGAGATGGTTTACACAATGTTGTGATCAGATGTTGTTTAAACTGATCCTAAATGCCCCCCCCCCAGATGAGGCAGCTCTGTGTGGACAAGGAGCTGCTAATGTGTAGGAATCGCTCCCTGATGGCTGAGCTGCACAGCAGGGACACCTGCGGAGGGACAACGGGCGAGTCTACTGGGGGGTGTGGCCACACGAACCCCTCCTGGCTTATCTCCAGCTCATCTGAATACGAGGTAATGATGATGTAATAGGCTTGTAAACAAAGTTCCACCATCGCTATATATGACGATCAGTCCTCTAACAAATAATTATATCTTTAGATCACGGGACGGCAGTTGAACACGAGTGCGATGAGATTTTTCAACGTCTATCACGGAACATACCGCGATATCCCAGTCATCGTCAAGAAGGTTCTGTGCGTGGAGGGCTGGGGTCCAGACCTTTACTCCCTCTTTCAGGAAGAAGCCGTCAAGATCAGGTACCAGCATGACGATGTCATTATGATGTAATGGAGAAAAGAATACCAGCACAACAGTTAGAAGCAGGCATGAAAAGAAAATCTGTATACTTAAAAGTCCAATATTGACTAAGAGTTTTACCATGATGTCATAGTGATGTCATCCTTATTTCTCGACAGCCAGCTGCAGTGTCCGTACGTGGTCCAGTTGCTAGGAGCCAAGATCAGTCACGGCGAGAGTGTGTGTGCACTAATTTGCGAGACGATGATGAGGGGCTGTCTCCATTTGCTTCTGCACGTGGACAAGCCTCACATGGAATGGGGACAGAGACTGCGGATCGTCAGGGACGTCTGCAGTGGAATGGCCTTCATCCACTCCCACAATATACTCCATAGGAACCTGTTGCCGCGCAACATACTCGTAGGCCACACCCACAAATTAACATCACCTATAGCTTTCATTTTTGTTTCAACTCTCTCTCTTGGCGTTAGGTTGGAGAGCACTTCAACGCCAAGATCTCCGATTTTGTAAGTTTATCATTTCATCTCAAGTTTCAATTTCACACCATGTGTCTCTGCAGGGGTTCTTTGAGCTAAAAAAGGTGTGCAACTTCTACTCGAAGCTGCGAGCGCAGAGTACGGAGCCGCAGGTGTACATGGCCCCAGAGGCCATGGAGAAAGATCAGTTCACCGCCGCTGCCGATGTCTACTCTTTTGGTTAGTGGTTGTAGAGAGGTCGTCCCTATCTCGGAGGTCACTAAAGTATTAGCATGGGGTTGAAACAAGTGTCCTTTGTAGAGAGGTCGTCCCCATCTCAGAGGGTTCCTCATCTCAGAGGTTCCACTACTCCAGCTATAGCCAAACTGTTATCAAACCCCCTAGCTGTACATCACGATAGGAATGTTTCTTTCCACGCAGGGATGGTGATGTGGGAGGTTGCCATGGGGAAGGCTCCTTTTGAGGAGGACAAGAAGCAGCTGTCACCTGTGCTCCTGGTGGTGAGACTGCTCCTCGGACAGAGACCTGAGTTTTCCCCTCACCACGATCACGTCAGTCTCTCTCCTTCCCTCTCTCCTTCCTCTTTTTCTCCATCTTTTTCTAACGCTGTACAGTGGAACTCCTGTAATACCGACACCACGGGACAGAAGAAACTGTCTATTATTATCAGTGAGGTGTCCTTATTCTAGGGGTTAAGCAAAAACTGTATGTCCTCTTGCGAAAGAAAGGGTGTCCTTGGAGAGCGTTCCACTGTAAAGTTTTTATTCTCACACAAGTCAAAGTGTGTCTTTCTGACTACAGGCCTATCAGAAGATTGCCAAGTCGTGTTGGCATAGCGACCCTAACCTCCGTCCCACGTTCTCCACCCTCCTCCCGGAGCTGAGGGAACTCCGTGAATGATGACATCACAATGACATCATCACCCCATTCTGTGTGTTTGTGTAGTGTATATATGTACATGTATGTGTGAACTGAGCGAAGCAACGTTCAAAACATCAAAACTCTCCTTTTTTGTATCATGTGATCTGATTTCAAAGTCTTTATTACACAAAATATGACGTCAATTAATTCACATAGTCTGAGATAGATTTTGAGATTTTTTTGAGAAGTTTGATTGGTTTGCTGGAGATGATGGGGGTGTGGTTTGTTATTGGGTGCTCTCTGGCCCTGTGAAAGTCGGCCATTTTCCCTCCACCTCAGCCCACGACAGCTGTCCACTGATCAGAGACGACACAATGCCCGGCAGCTCCTCCAGCTGTATTAACACACGCAACCTTCAGCCCTTCGCAGAATTTTTCACACACTTACAGAAGCTCTGATTTGCCTCATGCTGTCCCTCTCTCTCAGAGTGGCCGTCTTGCTCTGGAGAGAGTCGAAATCCACCGTCACTCCGAAAGGTATCCCGATCTCATCTGTTCGGGCATATCGCCGCCCGATGGAGCCTCCGCTGTCGTCTATTTTGTGGGAGATGCCGCGAGACTTGAGACTGCTGGCTACACACGTAGGGAGGGAGGGAGAAACCAGGAATTATTGCAAAGCCTCAAGGAAAAGAGGGAGGAGAGAGAGGGAGGGAGTGAGGGAGGAGACAGAGGGAGGAGAGAGAGGCAAAGGGGGAAGAGAAGCAGCTGCTCAAAAGAAACACAAATTATAAAAAGTCCTACAAAATATAAGTTCAAGGATCAGCATTTTATCACTGCTGTAGATGCTACGTAACAGGTACAGCGGAGTGACTGACCAATTTGCTGTACGAAAGGAGAGAACTGTTCGTTGCTACTGAGAGGAAGGACGGAGCAAGACACCGGTGCCACACAGGGGGGCAGGGCCAGCCACGCCCTCTGCTCATCTCCCTCTCTCACTCCGAAGGAATGCTCTAGAACGGTGTACAAGATACGCCCGACCCCAAACGACGGCTCTATCACAGACGGAATGACATCGACAACTAGAGAGATTACATCATCATTCTACGATGTCATCATTACATCACTGTTTACCGTGAACAGTCTTTTGGTACCGCTTGATTTTGAACATGTTGCGTTGTAGGGTGTACTTCTTATCTCCCACCTCCAGCTCATAGCTCCTAATGTATGACATCATAGAAATTGTTTTACCAATTACATCATCATTACATCATGGCCTACCCCTTCTCGGTTGCCTCTTTCTCTGCAGCTTCGGCTTGGCTACTGGAGAGTGCAGCGAGGGCGTCCATTATGACTTTGGCTTCTTTTCTGAACTGTTTCCCGATAACCCCTTTCTCGGGGGCGACCTCGACGACGTCTACCGTCAGCTGGTGGGGAATGGGTTAATTAAGGAGAGGACCACGAAAGTTTCAACAGGGGACCAATTGAGATAATATTTTACAGCAGGAATCGAAACTCCACGAATTTCATGAGAGAACTTTGAGATTCATTAATGCTTAATGCACAAGCTTTCTGCTATATATAAGGTCAACGTTGCATGTGTGTGTGTGTGAGGGTGGTTGCCGGGGGATACGGGCTCCGAGAGCTGTTCTTTGGCGGACATGTCGACTTTAGCAGCAGTGACGTGGCACGTCAGGTCGTAGCAGGACCGGTCTGCACACCCAACACACTCCACCCACCCCTGGGGAAGGAGAGAGAGAGACGGAATAATTCTTAGAGCTATTGCTGAGGCTAAAATGTTGGGAGAATATTCGGCAAGCTTTCAGAACTTAGGAAAATTCACAATTTAACGATGAAGATTTTCTCCCAGTATTTACTGTAAGAAGTAAAACGTTCTCAATCTTACAACTATATCTATTCTCAACGCCTTCAGGATCTATTCTTTCACAATCTCGTCCAGTGTGTATTTTAGTCACTCACGTAAGAGGTAAGGCATTCGGCGTCCCAGCAGTCGCTGGCATAGTGGGCCATCTCGTTGCTCATGTGCTGACGAAACCGCAGCTTCCCTGGGTCAACTCCGATTCTAGTCAGGAACAGGTGTATACGACCTACGAAGTAGCCGAGAGTCTCGTTTGCCACCAACCCCTGTGATAATCACTTGATAATCAGGTGAGATCATGTGACTGTCACATGATCATATGTTAATAAACAGAGAGGTCTTTGTACTGCCACATGATAATCAGGTGACTGTCACACGCTCACACGACAATCAGTTGAGCTCATGTGACAGTCACATGACTCACACTCCTGACGGCATCTCCCAGGGTCAGACTTTCGGCTGATTTCCCATCCATTTGATTGCAGGCAGAGAAAAGAGAAATGCTGAGGTCGGCAACATTGGAGAATTTCTCAAACTTGTTTCTCTTCTCCGGGTGGACAAAATGCTCGATTTCGGCCATTTCAAACTCCCTCACTCGCAGCAGTCCAGATCGCGGCGATATCTCATTCCGAAACGCCTTCCCTGGTTTGGAACACGGACCATCAGACACGGAATGGGGACCACTAGAGGTAATCGGAACAGAGCTCACCTATCTGAGCAGCTGCAAACGGCAGTTTCCCGTTGTTGAACTCCAAAAGTCGTTTGAAATTGACAAATATTCCCTGAGCCGTCTCCGGCCTCAGAAACCTGGAGTGACCGGAACGGTTGTGGTTTGTTAACGATATTCATAGTAGTGGGAGGAGCCAGACCCTGTGAGGGCTCCGCCCGGCCCGATGGAGGTCTTGAACATGAGGTTGAAGTCCATGGGAGGAGAGAGAGAGTTGCCAGTGACAGGAGACTTGATAGAGAACCTCGTGAACAAGCCTGCCAGTTCCTCCTGGCTGTAGCTGTCTGCCTGTGAAGAAAAAGAAAATTTTTTTGTCAGGGTTAAATTTCTGTTGAAACGCTAAAATTTAACCCTTCAAACACATAGGATTTCATAAAATATGAATCGTTAAAAATTCTCTACACTCCATCATGGTACTACAGTAGAGTGTACACCTTAGCCCTGATGAGTTGGTACTCTTCCTTCTTCTCAGGAGGACATTTCGGATCTGACACGAGACTCTCCATCACATCCTCCAGGAGGTGGTCGGCACGGAAACACTCCCCCGTTGCCTCATCCTTCACCATGAAGTCTGAGAAGCGATCCGTGTGACCCGAAGCCCTAGCAACGACAAATTACTAGCATTCCAACTGAAGTGACCCTCCCTCCCTCCCTCCCTCACTTGAGGACTGGCTCAGGAGTGAGAATGCAGCTGTCGATCTCCAGCATTCCCTCCTCCAGAACAAAATGCTGTCTCCATAGCGATAGAAGATTACTCTTCATTGCGCAACCCATAGGTCCATAGTCATACAATCCAGCCACACCTAACAACGACGAATAGCCAACTCTACACTCACAAACTATATGCTTGGAAGTGCAGTAATCCAGTGAAACGGAGGATTGAGAATGTTTATAAGACAAAGCAAAAGAAAGTGTTTTTGTACCACCCAACAAAGACATCCCACAACATACCTCCGTAGATAGAGAAAGCTGGAGCATAAAAGTATCTCCTCTTCAGCGTGTCTTCCAACTTGCCGCGGTCGATCTTGGCCTCCTGTGGGATCAAATCCTTCTCCTTCTTCTCCAGAGCCGTCTTTCTCTTCCTCAGCTCCGACACAGCGGCCTGCACCTCTAAGTTCGGCCTTCCCTCCGCCTTCATGGCTCGTATCAGGTCACCCTAGTGTGGGGTAGAATATAGGGTAGCCGCTGGGGACCACGTGGTAGCTGACTTGTTCTTTGACGGCGACTCTGAGCGGTCCCAGCTGCACCTCTTTCTCTACTTGCGTAGCCATTAGAGCTCGGTGGAGACGGGGGAGGGAGAGAGCCGGGGGACTGGGAGAGACCGCTGGAGGAGAGAGTAGTCTGGAGTATTGCCGAAGTAGACTCTGCAAAGGCCGCGAGAACATTGAAACGCGGTTCAATATTTCTTCGCCGCGGAGATCACTATACCGGATTCGCTTTATTAGAGAACGCGTAATATTCGGCAGTGTGAACGAACAATGTATGCGCACAACGTGTGTGACACAAAATCCACAAAATCAGTGTGTAACTATTTTCGTTCTTTTTCTCCTGGCACCACCCCACGCCCTGTCTCTCCACTGGTCTGAACCAGAGTGATAGATATTGCTGGAATCTTCCTCGTAACCTTCAGCCTACAAAGGCAGTGGAGCAAAATGTTTAACTCTGAAGAAGAAATGATTGCACTTACTGATCTAGTTCAGGTTGATCTGGGTCCCAGACATCTTCCACCCTACAACAGATGGAGAGAGAGAGAGAGAGAGAGAGAGAGAGAGAGCAAGCCCATACCATATAAAGTCCCCAGCCATATTCCATGAAAAACAAAAGAGTAAGATAGAGCAGCTTACCTGACATATTTGATTTCTGTGTGTTGTTTCAAGTCCTGGCAGTAGAAAAACACTTTCACTTTGTTCTCTATATCCGCGGGTATTGCTATTGGCTCACAGGTTGTCGTTTCTTTAGTATCTCTGCGACTGTGATGGCCTTGGTGACATGGGTCCCTGACGCAGACACCACTACACCCCTCTCTGGGTTTTCCTGAGAGGTTAAACCTTTAATGATCCTGAGGGGTTAAACCATTAAAACTCCTGAAGTGTTGAACATGATCCTGATGGGTTTAATAGCTACGCAGTTCAACCTTCCATCTCCTTAAAAGGGGTTAATAATGCTCCTTTGATCAAGGCTAGCTAGGAAGTAGAGGGCACACTATGCAGTGTCATCATAAAGAAAGCAGCATTCTATGCTTGGTAGCTCATAAGCAAGCAAAGCAGTATGTCCCAACTGAAATCTGGCAGTGGCTGCTGAGTGGCAGTGACTGTGGTTCCAAACAAGGGCAGTGGTGTTGGGCCTGTGATGACTCACCTTGCTCCAGATGGTGCCTGGAGAGCAGTTTTGACTACATAGGAGGAGTCAGCCTCATTGCATAATAGAGAGGTGCCGCGTGATAGATCTGTCAGCCATGCATTATAGTGTAATATGACTGCCAGGTCACCTTAGTGTCATTTGCACAGGGGAGAGAGGGAAGTGCAATCTAAAAACTTGTTATTAAGGGGGATTACCCTTAGAAGCTCTGTATCATTACTTCTGGCTAGCTTGCCTTCAAAGTGTGCAGGAGTTTAGTAGCAATGTCGTTAGGTTTTCCTGATGACGTAATTCTGATTTCATTCTCCCTGCATTCCTCGTCAATGTAGAGACTCTGCTTCTTATGATAGTGCTCCACTGGTAGAGTGGGCATTATAATTGTTAGGAATGGTCAATGGTGTTAGAGTAAAACTCACTCTTTGCCCACTGGAGTCCAATAAAGGCACACCGGCACGCGGGTGACGTCACTAAAATTCAGCCCGGCCCGCCCGGCGCGCACCCGCTTACGTCACTTTCGTAATTAACCGCGCGCGCGCTCCTATAGCTCCGCCCCTTTTGCGATTCTGTGTAATGTGGGGGCGTATGCTCGCTGAGTGTGATGTTTTTGTCCGCCTCTCCACTTGGACGTGGTGTCAGTCTGCAGCTGGTCGGCTCTATAGAGGTAGAAGATGTCCATCGTGCGCTACGCGAGCTCTGATTCGCTGGGGACGGCGTCTCTGTGCTCGCAAGGATCCACCGGTGAGAATGAGTCGTGGGTGGTGGGTGAGAAGTGAAAGTATACGCGTATGAGTTATGCTTTCTATGTTTCTGAGCTCGAGTCCAGTAATGCAAACACTCGCGTCCGTTTTTGTTTGGTTTCCGCCGACGGCCTAGCGTGCTGGCTGTAGTAGAAAGAGAAAAGCCGGCAGTCCCCGCGCTGTTTTTCCCGGTCCATAAGCGAGCCTCGTAGTGAGTAAAAAAGCCTTAGAGTGCTAGTGACGGTGTCAGCATGGATTTATTGTACCCCGAAACGGGCCGGCAGATGTCTTACAGCGACTCCGAGCTCAGTAACATGGACCAAATCGAACTGGAATCTTCTCTCAAGCGTCACTCGCATTTCTTTCTCCCTCCCTCTCGGTCACACCGTACCCGGCCTCGCTCCGTCCCTCTGCTACCTTCGGCGGACCCGTACACTGCAGTCAGTCCCATGATGACGGTACTAGACGACTCGAGCACTGAGCGTATCGACCGTGTCTCCGACGGGACCACTGACGGCGGGGGAGACGCGGAAGAAGGAGCAGAAAAAGACGGTATCAGGTAAGGCATAGCTTTCATTCTTGCATGTCTTCTCGGATTCCCGCAGTAAATTGAGAAGGTATCGCAGAATTTCTCGTTTCCCATATTAGCAAGATGTGTTGGAGACACCCTGTAACATGGGAGGGTAATGATTTCCCTGATTGACGTACGGTTTGTGTGTTGGCAGACCATGTGTGCCTGTTGCTGCAGCCTTAGATCCTGATTGCTGGTTTTGACTCTGGGGATTAAGTGTGAATGATGAGTGACATACAGACTAGGCAGTGGTGAATGGCCCACTCATGCCAGTGGGCCCAACTCTGCAATTGTTTCTGTCTTTGAGCCGGCAAGAACCAACGCAAACACACGAGGTTACACAAGTCCAGGGCCGTCTCCCCACGGTGCTAATGAACTGGTAGCTTCTTTGGTTCAGGGCGAAACACATTTTGTAACAAGTGTTCGATATTCAGTGTACATGGGTCGACTATTTGGTATGTTGTATAGGAACAACAGAATCATTCGCTTTTTGATGAATGGCTGTTTGTGAGTGGTTTGGAGAGCTTGGTTATTCTTTTCCCTGAGTGAACTGAATTTGGAATCATTTCCAACCTCTTGGCAGGGCCAAGACACTACACTGCCCTTTCTCATGTGCCTAATGCAGTCTCTGGCAAACTTGAAGTAGTAATTGTCCTGGGAAAGTCCTCAGGCCAGTCTTATATGTATATGTGTCCTCTTTGCTTGCAGAGAGAGAGATCGAGTTAGCACATTTGCTCATTCCTGAGGCCCTTATACAGTGGAACCCCTCTCTAAGTCATCCCTGAAATTAGGACACCCCTCCAATAATGTTCTTGATGCCCAGATTAGAAGGGTTCCACTGCATGTTTTAGTAGCTGTGCAATATATATTCATTTGAGAACACTAAAGACATGAAATGCCCTCACCTATTTGGCAATGGTGGACACTCATCAGCAGCTATGTGTAACATGAGGTGCTGATGAACACCTCAACAGTCTACAATAGTCCCTCTCTTATCAGCATTTGAAGTTTCCAGTTTCCTCATTCTTGGTTCTCTAACTCTGACCTTTCCCCCTACTGCTATATATGTATATTGTACTTGAAATCTACCACTGTAGTGTGCGTATTTTTCTTTCCTAATTTAGGAGTTTGGATAGTTGTTTATAGTATGTGGTAGGGAGTGGGGCAGGCCATGCATGGGAGGACATTGTCTGCATGGGCAGTGGAGACTTGCTCCCTGTGTCAACAGTATTGTGTTCAGAGGGTATTATATTCACCCTTGGACCTGGCACAGATGTGACTAAATATTGCCTTCCTAAGATTGTCTCATTTATCTTAATCCCATAATTATACTCTACACTACTATGTTTAAACCCCTACATTTACTCCCCCATCTCTCTCTCTCTCTCTCTCTCTCTCTTGCTGGCAGGTTTGAGAACAGAGAGAGCCTGGCTCACGATCTCCAGTTCCTGGCCAACATGCCAGAGCTCTGTGATACAACATTTCTCGTGGGAGAAGAGAGGCAACCCATCTGTGGAGTGAAGGCTATTCTAGCTGCCAGAAGCAGGTATGGAGAGATGGAGGAGGGAGAGAGGGGGAGAAGGTGGAAGAGGTTGAAGGGATGAGAGAGGGGGGAGGACAGTGCACTGGGGAAAGATCAGTCACAGTCTGGAATGAGGAAACTGGAAACTTAAAATGCTGATAAGAGAGGGACTATTTTAGCTGTTGCACCTAATTGTAGTAAAGGTTGAACAGAGAAATTTTCTAGCAATTCAACTAGAATTTTCCAGAGAAAACGTAGATAAGAGAGATAGAAGGTTGAAATTGGAAGAGGCAGAATTGAAAATGAATACACACAAATGATAAGAGATATAGAGTTGTTTTGATGAATCCTTGGCTTAAGAACGAGAGTGCTCTAATTAGAGATTATTCTGCCAATCTACCATTTATACCCTAGAAGGTGTGCATAATATTTGATCCTTGGCCCTCTCCAATACACAGGCATACATACATAGAGCAGGTATATTTCCCTTGGTTAGAGGGTAAAGGGTTAATGTTGGGAGTGTGGGAGCCTCTCTCCCCGTCTCATTGCCTGCCAAATAACCCTCTTTGTACCTCGTCTGTTGCCATGGCAACCCGACCACGAATGGCACGTGGGTCCAATTTTTGTCACGTCCTCTTGTGCAAGGTTTACTGCTCCAGCCCACTGACTACCGGCAGCTGCTTCTGGTACTAGTTGGTTGGGAAACAAACTATATAGTCAACCTAGTGTCTTAATTACAGCGGAACCCCTGTAATCCAGACACCAATGGGACAGAAGAAAGCTGGATGTCCATATTTCAGGGGTTAAACTTTGAAAAGAAAATGTGTCCTTGTTAGTTCAGGGGTGTATTTTAGAGAGAGGTACCACTGTATATATAGCTTTAACTCATAAAGTCATCTGATGATTATGGCCAGTGTGCATAATGGAATACCATGTACATAATTGATTAAAGAGTCCTACTTTACACACAATACTGCTCATTCTCACGCACCTGCTACAGTCATGTGCTGTCATTAGATACATGTACTTGTGTGTGTGTGTGTGTGTGTGTGTGTGACTGCTATGTGAGTTGGGGGTTTTGCAAATGCTGCATGTACAGAGCAAAGGATTGGCTATAATGATAGATGACGGTGCCATGTGGGAAGAAGGGGGACTAAAGATTAAAGCAAAGTTTATCAAACACGTGTGGAGGAAGGAAGGAAGTGGTACACTGTAACGGCATTCCAAGCATCTCTAGACGTGTTCAGCTACATGGTGGGTGCTGGCGCATGTACTGGGTTCATCTTCAAAGGATTCTTCCTAATGTTAGCGCTCTGGTATGCATCCTGTGTCATTTAGAACTACTTAACCCTCCTCTGAATCATGTGGTACCTTGATTAATTCTATTATACCACCCCCTTACCCTCCCTCTCTCTCTTTCCTTTCCCCCTATCTCTGTTAGAGTTTTTCGGAGGTTGCTATTTGGCGACAGTCGCAAACAGGGCAAGAAGAAGGCAAACCCCTCCAAACCACCAGACGGATACATCGAGAAATACGACCTCAGGGGAAACCCGGTCGTCGTGGTGACGGACTTTGAACCGGGGGTCTTCAAGTTGCTGGTCGACTACATACACACAGGTTCCGTGATGCTCCAGGCGAGATCGCTCCTGGGACTCATGAATGCTGCGGATCACTACGGTTTGGAAGACCTAAAGCTTGCCTGCATTAGATTCATGGAACACTGCATTACGGTTGACACGGTCTGTTCTTTACTAGCCTCGGCTGAGAAATACATCCAGTACAAGTCGACAAAGATTCTCGTTCAGAAAATGTTTGAATTCGTCGACGGTAACGCAGAGAAGATTCTGTCGCTGGGAGCATTTCAGCAGCTTCCACAGCACGTGGTTCGCATCGTGCTGGGTCGAGAGGAGCTGCAGGCTCTGGAGGTGACAAAGTTCAACGCAGCGTATCGGTGGACTCTGCGCTATGTGGAGGAGCGCTCGGCGGAGACACCAAAAGAGGTGTTTGAGCCATTTGTGGACGTGATTAACTTTGCCAGGATCCCCGCGAGGGATCTGATGCAGAACGTGAGGAGAGCGGAAGTTGTCGAAGATCGTGTGATACTGAACGCCCTGGCGACGCAGGCGGACCCCTCCAGTAGCAGCGAGGGAGCGAGACAGGGGAGCAGGCTGAGAAAAACTGCAACAGTTCCCTCAGATATCGAGGGTCGAAGTGCGACCACGCCCTCTCCGCAGCCTCCGAAGAGAGAGAGGGAAATTCGAAGAGCTCAGTCGTCCAAGTCGAGTCTGACTCACGTGATTGACGCTAATGGAGGGGATTCCTCGCCTGCCGAGGGTTGGAAGAGAGGGGGCGCGGCTTCCGTCCCGTCGCTGGTTGAGGTTGGAATAGAGACACAACTGCGGCAGAATGGAACGGAGATGGCGCACAATCGCGACACGAACAGAGTCAGTCCAGCCACCTCACAGAATAGTACCACCGGCGATACTGATAGTAGTCATGACAACAGTAACCGTGACAGCATGTCCAGCTTTGGAATGGAGGGGGATGCCCCTGTCTTAACGAGCTCTCCAGTGAACCTCAGCAGACAACGGCAGTTTTTATCCTACAATGCCCTAGACATGATTGTAACCACTAGCAACCCTGACAATGCTCCTGTAAATGTCTGATGTTCTCGTATTCCACCAATTTTGTCACTTATTTCAGTGTATGTTATACATACAGGCAGCTGCAAGTATTACCACGTCTTACACAACCTGTTTGTTTTTTATTATTATTATGCAACATTTCTTATGAAGTCAACACAGCGTCAGTGGACAACGTTTAATTTTGCAGTCTAAGAGTGTGGTTTTCACATCGCGGTAGAGTTCAGAATGCTAATAAGCAAGGTTGTGATGAACTCTAGTAGAAATTGAGGTCAAATCATCGACCGTGGTTTCAGAACCAAATACGGACATTTATTTGTCTCACATAGTAATAACTACACCAGTCCAAATAACTTTCATCGGCAGTTAGCTAGCGCCCCCAGAATCAGCTGAACCAAGTCTGGGTGGTCTGGAGTCTGAGGAAGTTGGACTGTGCCAGTTTCTCCATCTTCATCAGCTGGTCTCGAGACGGTGCCAGCTGGGCCGTGTGGTACTGAAACCCAGTCCCAGTAGACTTCCCTCGTCGCTCGCCGTACGTGATTTTCCCGTCAAACTCGTTTACCGGCACGTCAAACGAGTTGTCGACTTGTGGAATGGTGACACCAAGATGTTCCTCTATGTCTGATAGATACTATATATAAGTAGAAGAGAGTGAGGGAGAATCATTTTACTTTCAACTTTCAAAAAAGATAGAGTATTTTGGAGCAGAACTCAAGTACATTAAGGCTCTGGAGGGTAAGCCCCCCCAATCATAAATATCATTCCAAAATCTGGTTCCAAGATTGAGGAACTAGTCTGGCTGACCTGTCGTTCGTCGTACCAGATGGTGCAACCTCCGTTCTCCAGGAGGTCTGTATTGTGGCACGACTTTCCTCGACTCGGACACTTGTGATACCACACCTAGCAACAGAAATCACACCGACATTAATGAAGCCCCTCCCACATTGCTTAAGCCACGCCCACCTTTTCTTTGACGGTAGCAACAATAGAAATGGCGAGGCCCATTCTCGCCGCACGGCCAACGCGCCCGATTCTGTGGATGTAGTTTTGTTTGTCGTCGGAGAGAGTAACGTTGACAACGAAGGGGACGCCAGTAATGTCGATTCCTCGAGCAGCAACGTCTGTGCAGACGAGGAATCTCACCTCGCCGTTCTAGAGGGATGGGGGGAGCAGCGAGAGGGGGAGAAGAAGAAAGGTGAAGGAGAGTGCAGAGAGAGAGAGGAGAACCTTCGTACTTTTAGCAAGTATGTGAGGGAGAAAGACAGACCATCCTGAATACCTTAAAAGCGAGGAGATTGTCTTTTCTCTCTTGAGGTCTTCGGTCGCTATGGAGACACACACAAGAAAACTCGTTCACCATCTTCGACCCTGAACACACCAAAAATACGTTGCAAAAAGACAGCTTACAAACATAGTCTAACTAGCTATACAGTAATGTGACTAATCACTGATGATCACGTGACCAAAGCCACACCCACCTCCACCAATCTTCATCAGGTATCTCTCGATGTTGTCGCAGTCCAGTTTGGTGCGGCAGAATACGATGGCCTGGTCCATCTTGTGCTTCCTGATGGCTCTCACAAGATACTCTGCCTTCAGCAGCTTCACTCCCTCGCTTAGACATTCTGGAATAGAGGGAGTGTGCAGTGATCTTTCTGAAAGAACCCTCCAGTGTTTTCCTATAAAGAACACTTGGTTCTGCCCCACACTATTGGCTCTGAATAAGGGTTAATAATAAAGGACACCTTCAATGTCCTCAAGGTGTCCATTATTTAGAATTGAGAAAGGAAAAGAGAAAGGAGAAGAAGGAAGAAGTAAATCTCACCAGCTGATCTGCTCCCTGGCTTTACATTATCGCCAGCATGAACCCCGTCTGTCTGCAGTGGATTACATCACTATGACATCATACACTAGTAACTGAGTGGGTCTCACCTCTACTCTGATTCGTCCGAGGTTGTACCAGGCAGTGTCGGTCACGGGGTTCACGTGACAGACCACGTGATGAACTGTCTCTGGTACCGAGTCCAGCCCCTTCAGGTCCACCCACGTTGGGAAATGCATCAGTTTGTTCTGACAGAGCGAAGGAGGGAGGGAGGGAGGGGAGGGAGGGAGGGAGGGGAGGGATGAGGGAGGATGGGAGGGATGGGAGAGAGGCAACTCAAAATTGTAGATCTTTCTCCTTTTCCTACGAAAGATTTTTGTGCTAAACTTACTGCCAATTTCTTGACTTCTACGTTGTGCAGCGTAGCCGAACACACTATCATCTGAGTAGTATGGAGAAAAAACAGATCACATGATGTCAGGTGATGTCACATGACAGTCACCTGCAGCCGAGCTCCCTCTGGCGTGACTTTCGGAATCTGATTGTAAATCTTTGTTATGAGGTTGCCATAGCCACTAGAGAGGAGTCCGTCCTAAAAATAGACATTACCTCATCATCACTCTGCTGTATTGCTAAATATAGACTCACGGCTTCGTCCAGTACCAAGAATCGAACCTACAAAATGGAAATAGGGGAATAAACGTTGCTATAGTAACAGGCTCCGCCCACCCCAGACAGATCCAGCTTTCCGGTGGAGATGAAGTCATCAAGGCGACCGGGTGTTCCCGTGACGATATCAACACCTTCCTGCAGGGCTCTCATCTGGTCCTTGGCACTGTCTCCGCCCACTAGCAACAGTTCCCTGGGTTACGGCGTCAAGGAAACTGAACCTACTGTCTCCGCCCACTAGCAACAGTTCCTTGGGTTACGACATCAAGGAAACTGAACCTACTTCTCTCCCTCACTTGTAAAGGGACATGTTACATGCTAATATGCACGAGCCAAAGTAATGCATTATGGGTGAGCAAGAAAAGACCATTGTAGGTGATTGTTGCCTCACCTCACTCCAGGGCTGGTGAGGTGCCTCTTGAACCTGGAGATGTTCTCATGCGTCTGCTGAGCCAACTCCCTCGCCGGCTCCATTATCAGAGCCATCACCGACCCCTCCCTTTTCCCCGGTCGTGATTCCATTCCACACGACTGGAACGGAACCAGGCCTCCCGCCTTGGACAGGGCACAATACCCGGCCTACGTGGTAGTATGACATCATAGGGTCAAGAGGTCAAAGTTATGACATCACTATTAATAAACCTGTGGTGGATTATTGAAAGGAGTGTCTCCGAAATTGAATTTCATTTCTGCATTCTGAAGCAAGGGTGCAGCTGCTGTTAGTTCAGAATGGACAGGGTGAGTGACCTTTGTACCTTGAGAGTGACAGCTGCAAAGAAGGTGTCTCCATGGAGATGTTTTGGAATGTCAAATGCCTTCCCAAGATTCTTTCCTGCAGTGAAGCATAACCAGATCAAACGGTGGAAAAATTCAGTTAACCAGCAAACAAAGCTGAAAAATTTGATAAAAATATTTCTTACTGACCATTCTTGGAGAAACTGACATTGCCTCCATCAGTGTCGATACAACAACCAATAGTATCGTCCTTACCAAACGGCTGTAATCACATAATCAGTCATAATCAGTACAGTGAGAGAAGGGTTAAACATTACCTCGCCATAGTTATCAAACTGAGAGCTAAACGACTTCTTGCCAGTGCCTCCGAATCCAAACCCCAAATTATCTTTCCCTGCAAAAATGTTAAGTCAGGCAGGAAATTTTTGGTCTTTGAACATTTTTACCAAGTTCATGAGTGGCTCGTGATGTGGACCAGCCAATTCTGCATAATCCCTCGTCTGTGACCGTGGCCTCGAAATAACTCTTCCCTGGAATTGGGGGAATGGAAACACGAGTGTATGGGAATGAGAGAATGGAAACATGAGTGTATGGGAATGATGGTATGGAAACATGAGTGTATGGGAATGAGACCTGAGGATATTCCATGAGTGGACCGTGATCCGTGCCACACTCTGTGCTCTCGACACTGACACAGCAACCCATCTGGAGCTACGGCTGTAGGAAACAGAGAGAGAATTGTATTCCGGAAGACTGTCTAACGCCATTTTTCCTGCTCAAAGCTAAAATACAGTAGCACTCACCAAACTGGTCTCCCCTGTCAAACTGGTTCAGTTTCACTGTCTTTGCCCCTCCCCCTCCCACCTTGCCCCTCCCTCCTCCCTTCCCCTCTCTCCTCATCTTCTTAGTCTCCTGGACAATCTGTATGATTGGTAGAGAGAATGCCCCCGTCTTACCGCTCCCCGTCTCTGCTGCCTAGCAACACCATCGTCATGGATATATACATCGTAACCGTGGAGATGTTAGAGCATTACCATGAGAACGTCTCCGCCCCCTAGAATGAGAGGGATTGCTTCGTGTTGCACGTCAGTTGGTAGCCTAGAAATCAGAGAGAGGGGGAAATGAAACAGTTATTACGTGTCTCGTTTTGTCTGTCTCACAGCCAGTCCATTTCTTCCACAGACTGCACCACTTCTTCTATCATGCCTAGTTCTGAGAGAGGGAGGGAGAAGAACACACCAAGTATTCACAGGTGTACGTGGAATTTAGCTAGGACTTACCTAGAAAAGCAGCCATTGCTTCTTCAGTACACAGGCGTCTTTGTAGTTCCACGTGCGCACGCGCAGTAGAATAGCAAGTAAGCCACGCCCATTATCATTCGCAAAAGCAGGAGCGCAGTTGTGATGGAGGGAAGAAGAGTCGAGAGAGCGCTGCGGAGCTATCTGGATAACCGTGCGAGTCTCTCCTTTAACCTGGACACCAAATCTGACCGCGGTGAGCTTCAGTTCAAACTGTCCACCACTAGCTAGACGTGCTCTCTCGTAGTACTGGCTCTGCAGCACGGCTACGTCACTGGAAACCGGAGAGAAGGCGTGGCTCGGCGGCAAGGACTCGACGACGACTGGGAGGCTGTTTTGCAGGCGGCACGTGCGAGGGACGGGCAGCGGCTGGCAAGGGTGGAGAAGCTCTCAGAGGGATCCAGACGATCCAGGGAGGAAGGTCTCCTCAGAGCTCACAGGGAGGTGTGGATGAGAGAGTGGAACAAACTCCAATTGGAGAGAGGACAGGTACCGGCGGGGATTGATCACGTGACGTGCACGTGAGAGGTATACAGTGGAACCCCTCTCTCTAAGGACACCCCTGCAACCTCACTAAAACGGACACTTTTATTGGTGTCTGGATTAGACGAGTTTCACTGTATATATATACCCATGGTTCAGGTGCAAAAGGAGCTGGAGGAGTGGAGAGTGTGTGTGGGCTCTGAGGAACACAGTTTTTGGCTGGAATTCCTCTCAGAGGCAGCTGCCGTGGAATCCCAGCTGTGTGAGGAGAGAGAAGACTTCACGAGGGAGAGAGTTCGGCCATTACTGAGAGCCAGGGGGAGACTCAGAGGCAGTTTGGGGAGAGGAGAGAGGGAGAAGGAGGGGGTGAAGAGGGAGGGAGAGAAAGCTGTTCTCAAACTGGAGGAAGAGATTCACAGACTATGGGGAGAGATTGCGACGGTGGGTGTGGAGAAAGAGGGAGAGATGAAGGATGCCTTGCAGTGAGTTGACTGCCCACCTCTCAATAAACTTATTTATCAAATTACTCCAGGGGCATCCCCCTGGAATTGGCAGAGGAGAGAGAGGCGCCAAACTATGGGTCTGCACTGAGAGAGTTGCAGCTGCTTGACAATCACTACACTTTGACCCTGGAGACCCTCCATCATCGTTACCAGGGGGTTGCCGGGCGGGGCAGCTGTTGCCAGGGAGTTGCCGGGCAGAGCAACAATGGGTGGAGCTTCACAGACGACGAGAGGTTTCGTCACGTCGTCGGGCAGTACCCCTCGTTGCTAAGGAAGAGGAGGACCCTGTTAATTGACCGACTAATGAGAGAATTTCCTAACCTCACAAGACCAGAGATTGTACGTATAAAAAAACACCACGCAGAAGCATTTTGGTGTTAAGTTTTCTTGATTTTGTTGACATGCTAATGGAGTGTAATATTAAAATACTGTTTCTCCAGATGACACACGAGTCGTGGTATAATGCTTCGACGCACTATCAGAGACAAGTGGCTAGCGTCAAGAAATCTTGGCTGCGAAATAGGTGATTTTGTGACTCCACCGAGTAACAAATAATGTTAGGCTGATTTTGGTTTTCTACTTTTTTCCAGAACTGAGCTGGTGGGTAGGCTAGTGGAAATGTTGAGAAGACAGAAAGAGGTTCTTGAGGCGGAGGCGATATCGTCAGCTGCGAAGGTTGAGCAACGGAGGAAAGCAGAGGAATTGTACGAGAGAGTGTGTGAGTGGAGGAAGGAGAGAGAGGAGGCTGTGAGGAGGGAGGAGAGGGAGAGGGAGAGGGAGAGAAGGAAGGAGGAGGAGGAGAGGGAGAGGGAGGAACGGAAGATAGCTGAACACAGAGCGAAACTAAAGGCAAAAGTGAGGAATGTTTTACAAAAGTCACGTATGTATGCATGCACAGTGACTTGGCATGTTGTGGAGTGTGTTCTAGTAAAGTGTCCTGATTAGAGAGGTGTCCTAATTAGGGAGGTGTCCTAATTAGAGAGGTGTCCTGATTAGAGGTGTCCTAATTAGGGAGGTGTCCTGATTAGAGAGGTGTCCTAATTAGGGAGGTGTCCTGATTAGAGAGGTGTCCTGATTAGAGAGGTATCCTGATTAGAGAGGTGTCCTGAATTCAGGTTGAGGTGTTCCACGGTCTGAAGAAGGAAGCAGCAGAGAGAGAAAGTGTAGACGGGGAGAAGAGGAGGGAGGAGAGGGAGGGGGAGAAGATGGAGGAGAGGAGGAGAGGGAGAGAGAGGGTAAGTCGCAGAGAGCAGCTCCTGCGAGAGAGACAGGAGAGGGAGGAGGAGGCTCGAGGGAGGGCCTTGGCTGCAGTCAGAGAGCGAGAAGAAAGGCTCGATAGACTGAGACAGACGGTAAGTCAATCCTCTCTACATATTATACTAAAAAGGAAATTCAATTTCAGGTGGAAGTGAAAGCAGCATGCAATCCCCAGAGGATTTTGCAACCCACCAAGGTATATATGGCTGTGTGCATGCATATAATTATCATCCCTGATGTACAGTATAGCATGATAATTATAGTGCCTTGCTTGACTTCATACATACAGGCTTCTGAAAGTAGGGTCTTGGTTGATTCCCAACCCCAACTCCACGCCCAGCATCCACTGTTTACTCTCCACGGTTACCGTGACAATGTGGTGACCTCTGACCCCAGGTTCAAGGTGGCAGCTGCCCTGAGAAAGGCAGGACTTCTGGGGTCAAAGTACGCCAGACACGCCCTGTCATTAGTCCCCCCCACCCACCCTCCACGCCCAGATCAAAACTCGTCCGTTCTGAAATAATACTGGATTTTTCTCCAAACACTTTCCAACCATCTATATTACTGTTTTAGGTGTATGCATACCACACATAATTGTCGGCTATATTGCATAAGGTTGGCAGCTCATAACACATCATAATACCGCATAAGTGTGTATAATTATTTTCGTTCTAATATATAATTATTGCAGTATATACACCAATTGAGTAGCGTGGATGTATGAGTATATACCATGGTGGTGGTGGTGGTAAGTAGCATGTGGTGGCATATAAGAGACCACGTAATTTTGGGGTGACGTAATGTATCGGAACATAAATATCTAAATAACATGAGGAGTCCGTTCGATCGGTGACAAATTATTGCTGTAATTTCAAAGTTCATTGTTGAGATTTTTGCCGTCAGTGATTAAAAATGGAGAGGCTCATTGAAGGTTAAATTTGGGTGACTAGATGTGTGGGGAATATCTCGGAATGGACTGCTGTCCCGGTCCCGCATACGTTCCGGAGAGGGAGTACGGAATGGACTGGTGACCCATCACAGACAGGGGGAGAGTGGAAGTAGAGTAGGGGATGTTTTGTGGAGGTGCTCTGTGAGAAGGTGGGAAGGTGAAGGGAGAAGGAAGGGACGCAGTGTGCGGCGATACGATGCTCCCTGAAGCCGGGCTGGTCGGAGACGCAAAGCTCTGAGCAAAGGAGGGTGGAGAGTGGGTCCACTGCTCCATGTGCTCTGGTTTTATGGAGGGGCTGGCTGGGCTGGGAGGGAGAGGATTAGAGGAGAGAGGCGCCTGGGAGGAGACTGAAGGAGATGTGGTCGAGGAAGAAAGATTAGTAGGGGTGCCGGTATCGCTTGGAGTTGCAGCCTCCGTGGCACTCGACTGCGGACTACGGGCCACATTACTACCTCCAGGAGAGTTAGCAGTGGCTGTACTTCCTTCCGAGGTGCTTTGTCCGCCTTCACTCGCAGCTGCAGCTTTCTCTGCCTTTCTCCATTTCGCTCGGCGATTCTGAAACCATACCTGTATAGGTGCAGAAAGAAAAAAGAGGGAGGGGGGAGGGTGAGGTGGGTACAATAGAGTAGCATGCCAGGGAGGAGTAGAGAGACAAGGAAAACTTGGTTGAGGGTTCTGGACACAGTGCCAAAATTCAAAGAGGCTGGCAGTATAACAAACACGGCCACACTCAGCCAGAAGGAAAACCAGAAGGAAAGGCAGAAGGCAAAGCTCAGCTGCAAACTGGTCGTATGCTGGGTCAGGTCAAAGCTAATGGTGTAGGAGACATTTCAGAGTGGATATGATTGAATTAGCTGTTAATTCTGCATTATCTTATTAGACCTAAACTTACAATAGCCATAGGCATTATTCATAAGAATAAGCAATGAGGCTATATAAGGAACTGGAAAAACCACATTTTAGTGGTGGACTTAAGATTAGGTATATGGTTGATCTTACCTGAACTCTTGCTTCAGTCAGGTTGATTTTCATCGCCAGCTCTTCTCTCATGAAGACATCGGGGTATCTAGTCTTTTGGAAGGCCTTCTCCAATTCTTCAAGTTGTTGGGTAGTGAAGTTGGTACGGTGGCGACGCTGTTTGCCCCGCCCCCTGTGGTAGTCCACCGGTCGCCCGTGCATCGCCGTCGGCAACCCAGGGTGGTGGTAGAGAACAGAAGTATGTGCCGACGTAGGTACAGCCATAGGCGGGGCTGAAGAGAGAGAAATACCCATTACATCACCTAAAATTATACCCACTGTAACCTCAACCATAGATTTTAGCAACAGAGTCAGCTAACACTTGTCTTTTAGAAAAGGTTGCTATTGGCCTAACTCAATTACTGGTTGTTTTACACAAGAGTTAATATATAGACGGACAATGAGGACTTGGTATTCTTTCCAGCAGATGAATGGCAGTAATAGCATGCTGCAAATGTAAGGCTGAACTCCCACACACATTCACGGCGTATCCCAACCCGTTTTTACCCTACATATACTTTACCATGCAACGAAAGTGAACAGCATTCCTTGCAGCACAAGAACTGGCAAAATTTTCGATGAGTTGTAGATAGCAAGCCCAGTTTATCGCGCTAATGAGCAATTATTTTCCACGCGAAACTAATCATCATCCGTCTAGACAACCTAATAGATGGTATAGCTTCGCATCACTTACCGAGAAACGTAAACAAGCTATAAGCTCGCTCCACGTAGCGTGCAAAAACACAGCAACGCAATAGCTAGGAACATAAACGTACAGATATGCAGGAGGCCCGGCGGTGCGGTAGGAGCCATCACCAGATGCGGGTTGAACTGCGGGGACGAAGAGATGGGCAGCGGCGTCCCCATGACGTTATTCTGCGAGCAGATAGCTCCGAGGTGCCCCGCGGAAAAACCGCCGCACAGATGCTTGCCGTGTTCTAACCCGGCAGCCCCGCCGACAGCTCCCGGCAGCAGAATGTCGTACGCAGGAGGGGAGGTGAGGGAGGGAGACTCGAGCGAATAGTGGCGCATGTTGAACTTGGCGCCGGACATATCAACGGGGGAACGGAGACCGCGACCGACGGCGGGACTGGACGAGTGGTAGTGGTGCGGGTTCACTAGCAGGACGCTGCTATTGTGCATCGGACAAGACATCCGAGATTCGGAGAGTCGGGAAGAACGGTCTGCTGCGGCCTCGCTGCTGCTATAATCGTTGCCACGGTAATCTTCAGCTCAGGGACTGTATCTACACTCTTGCACGAGTGGCTCAGCCAGGCCTTTTATGCGTCTCTGCAGAGAGGCCCGTGTAACTAACACCCACGTACAGTATTACACTGCGTCACAACGTCAGTCAGTCAGTCCGCGCGCGCATAAATAAGTATTGAGACGATGTGAAATTAATTAGGAGTGAGTTAGTAAATTATTGAGCATGGCAAAGTTCAGAGCTGCTGCATCAGTCATCGTCTATAATAGTCTCAGAGAAAAATATCCAACTCATGTCGAATGAACTGAGGCTCTGGAACCCTTAGGTAGTGAGCCACCAGAGCATCCTGTACATTACGAGAGAGAGAGAGAGAGAGAGAGAGAGAGATAAAACTACACCATTAAAATTATTAAAGGGAAAATATATAGCAAGGACTCCACCACCCTTGATCCCATTCCATAACCAATTATGTTTAACATTTCCTCAAGAATACAAATCCCTCACCAGCAGTTGTAAAAAAACAAACTGCACAATGGGCACTGGCAGTATAATTATTATACCATTCGTATTGACTGCATCAGATTCAAACAAACAGAAACGTGAATACCGTCACAGATCGGGTGAATTTGCTCCGTTCCCCTGCCGGCAAGTGAGAGAGCGAGGGAAATACGAGGCAAAATAGCACTCACGTACAAAATTCAGATGCCATCCTACACATTCACCCCCACTGCCAGCAAACTGTGAATACCCTTCAGTGGCTATGAATAGCAGAATGTACTACAGTCTAATCCAGACACCTTGGGTCCAGGCAGCATTCAGGAGTAGTGAACCTTGGGATTGTAACTGAAAATTAAAGTTCTGTTGAAACGGACCTTCTATTTTATGCTGTTTTAATTAACACTTGTATGCCTAAAGTTGATCACAGCACACCACGGTCACTCAGTCAACGTTGTGAATCCAGGCCTAGTCTTTCCACCTTCCTTTCAAGGTGAGGCACACTGCTGCTGTAACTCCAGGCGACCTTCTAGCTAAGGAATGGTCACCATCTAATCCAATTAGGCCTTCACCTACCATTTCCTACTTGCAATTATTAGGTATCTATTCCACATTGTTTTATCCCCCTGTTTATAAACAACCCAGAGGTAATAAAAAAAATCGGTAGGTAATGCCCCATGCTTCTCCCCTCTCCTACTCTTTAACCCTTTTCTCCCACTCTTTCATTTAACCCTTTCCTCCCACTCTAAGTTTAACCCCTTCCTCACCTGCGATCCAATGTAGAGCATGTTGTATATCTTCCAGTAGACCTCGCGTACTTTCCTCGCCGGATGGAAAAGACCCTGGAGGACGAGGACGGGCAAAGAATGCTCGATGTACTGCTGCAATGGGCTTCAGTTTATGCATACACACACCCTAAATAGTCTAGCCACAGACTATATCCTTCTCCGTCACTGCACTCAGTTATGCATTGGAAACAGTAATTCTTAGTAAACATCAGTAAATTCGGTAAACAGTTAGTAAACTACATCACAGTTAGTAAATTTCAGTAGTTGGTTAGTAAACTATGGTAAACAATAGAGCTTCCAAAATAGGGTGAGGTCTGCTGTGTTATGCAGAGAAGCCATAGTGTGCTAGCTGGAGGATAGAAACCTTAGAGGAGAAGCTTGCCTGGATTGCTAGCGGCCACATTTTATTTTTAGTATCAGGAAGATGTTTGGTTGGTTGAGGTCTTGGGAAGCAAATGGACACACGAAGCTGAAACCATACGTAGTCTTGAAGGAATCCAGCGTCCACGTGTACGTCAAGAACCCCTGCCCGCTGGCTTCAAGAGGGTTAATTAAGAGGCGGTTGAGGTCTTGGGAAGAAAAATGGAAACACGAAGCTGAAACCATAGGATCCATCCATAGTACAGGTATTTGCTGGTTAGTAGAGGGGTTTAGGGTTGGTAAACAAGTCTTGCTGGTTAGTAGAGGGGTTTAGGGTTGGTAAACAAGTCTTGCTGGTTAGTAGAGGGGTTTTGGGTTGGTAAACAAGTCTTGCTAGTTAGTAGAGGGGTTTTGGGTTGGTAAACAAGTCTTGCTGGTTAGTAGAGGGGTTTTGGGTTGGTAAACAAGTCTTGCTGGTTAGTAGAGGGGTTTAGGGTTGGTAAAGAAGTCTTGCTGGTTAGTAGAGGGGTTTTGGGTTGGTAAACAAGTCTTGCTGGTTAGTAGAGGGGTTTTGGGTTGGTAAACAAGTCTTGCTGGTTAGTAGAGGGGTTTTGGGTTGGTAAACAAGTCTTGCTGGTTAGTAGAGGGGTTTTGGGTTGGTAAACAAGTCTTGCTAGTTAGTAGAGGGGTTTTGGGTTGGTAAACAAGTCTTGCTAGTTAGTAGAGGGGTTTAGGGTTGGTAAACAAGTCTTGCTAGTTAGTAGAGGGGTTTAGGGTTGGTAAACAAGTCTTGCTAGTTAGTAGAGGGGTTTAGGGTTGGTAAACAAGTCTTGAGGAGCTGGGAAGGGAGGGGTGACACGAAAGAGAAGAGATAGGTAGGGCCAGCGAAATTCAAATTCCAGTTCACGGCCAACTGACCAAAACAGTCGAGTGGTTAATCATGCGTCTGGAATGTAGGGCCCCATCTTACAATATCCTAACATTGCAGTATCTCAGTGTTGTAGTACGTATACACAGCAAACAGTAGCAAATTATTAGTACACTACTGCAGCTAGCACATGGTATGCAAAGAAAATAGTTTAGAAATTGCTGCATTTAGCCAAGTACAAAACATTGGGAGTCAAGAAAATTTACTCCATCTCCACAAAAACAATGGAGAGTTATGTAGAAGCAAAATATTTTTACACCCATCTAAAATTTTTACTCCCATCTAAAATTTTCCACTGTAAATACACCACACAGTATAATTATGCACAGTGAGCTGACCTGCAGTGTGTATTGTAGGACCTTCCCTGGACCCACGGCAACTCTGAACCCATCGACCGCGTCGTTGAAACTCTGGACCATGTGCGGAGATATTTCAAACGCGTTTGGCCACACGTAATTCATGAGGTGCGTTAGGGAGTCCTCGCAACCGAAGCCATACACTCCCAAAGCCATGTGCTTCACCGCCCAGCAGGCTGTCTGTCTGTGTACCAGGTCCCTGTGTATGTGGGTGAGTGTGTGGGTGAGGGGGGTAGAGGAAAGAATAGTATTGTAGAGGGAAGATAGAGGGGGAGGGAAGAAGATCTTAAATAAAGGAGAGAATGCTGTATACATGTAGGGAGGGAGAAAGAAGAGAGAGGAGGAAGGGAGGGGAAAGAGAAGAGCTAAGATAAAGGGGATAGGAAAAGGAGGAGGGGAGTGAGGGCACAGAGGAAGAAGGGGAGGAGAGGGAAAGGAGAAGGAGGGGGAGAGAGAAAGGAGAGGGAGGGGGAGAAGGAAAAGAGAGAATAGCAGTAGACACAGGGGGGAGAGGGGGAACAAAGGGCAGTGAAATGTGACCTGGAAACCAGCTAAAGCCTGCCCCCTACCTACCACACATCCAGGACACAATGGGCCCACCTAAATGAGCAAGCCACTCACTCAAAACCAGTCACCCAAACAAGAGAAGACACCCACAGACAAACAAGAAGATACGGAGACTAGCGTTGGAGAGTAAGTTGTATGAAAGGTGATGGTTGTGGAGTGGATGAGTCAGTGGTTTTGTCAATTGGCAAGGTGTGGGGCAGGATATTGGCACATGGAGTCTCTCTCTCCTCTGGTGACAAAGCTCTCTCGCCCTCCCCAGACCAGCAAATGGAGTGGAAGTCACACCTCAAATGCCAAGTAGCCTCGCTCCACTGGACGGGCGGGAAAACTCGTGTCATATATTTGAGTGTGTTAAAAACAGGGAATTATTTGCCTCCCTGAGAGCTGAAACAGTTCAAGTGGCTCTTAATTCTGGAACACGAGTGCCTCTTGAAAAGACGAACTAAACATTTCAACAATGTTGCCTCTTAATTAACCCTCTTGAAACCAGCGGGCAAGGGGCTCTCGACGTACACGTGGACGCTGGATTCCTTCGCGGCAACCGCCGAGGACAGCGAATTCCTTCTCACACGCAAACAATCTACGACAGAAGACCGGGACATGACGTAAGAGAAAGGACATACATGTCGATGTGTGTCCACACTGGCCTTAGTCCCGAATTCCTAGCAGAAGGCTTCTTTAAACACACATACGCACACACCCAGCGCCCGTGTTATGCCACAAACTGCAGCTGTCTTTTTTTTTGTGGAGACATGCACGCACGATGTGTCATCATGGAGAACTCTGCAGATCTTCACTATAACCAAACAGTCTGTACGGGTCCACACGCCAACAGCCCCCAACGCTATTGACAGACGCCAGGCGAAGACAGGCAAAGCGTGTTGGATAAAGCCAAGAAGTATATACACACAAACAGTGGGGAGAAAGTAGGTGTCCCGGAATTGTAGTTTAGTTATTTTGACTTCGTTCAAATTTGGTCCCTGCCACACCCCAAACATCTCGGGCCCATGGTAATGCTCTCTGCTAGCACGCTAATGGACAGGTGTGGGACATCAGCTAATGGTTAATGGAACAGATCATGGAGTATACAAAGTCGATGATGTCGTTTATTGATTAACCAATCAGATTGCAGAAGATGCACACTTGGGTCCTCCAGGACACATCAGTAATCAGGACACCTCACTAGTCAGGACACCTCACCAAACACAACGCCCACCAATCACGACAACTCACCAAACTGAGCAAAGAGTGCCAGACAAGGACAAGGAGGTTACCCCAACAAACACAGCCCAACACAGGAGCTGAAGGGAAACATACACACAACACACAGATACGGCAGGCACGGGGTGGCGCTCAAACCTCCGTGTGTTAGGGAGCACTGACAATTAAATACTTGGCATGAGCCACAGCTCCCTTCCATTGCCGGGCCTGGGAAATGCCTCCTACCAAAAGCAACCCTAGCCACCTCAAACGACGGCGGAGCATTTGACACCCTTCACAGCAGCCGCCGCCGAGGGCAACGACCAGACGTCCATCTGACCCCCTCTCTCCCATCTCCTTACTACTGCGGCAGGCCACACCCACCCACATTCCTCTGTTGTATGCCTGGCATAGAATGGCTTTGGCATCCGATCAGCAATAGACAGAGTTGACTAGGAAATTGTAATTACGACCCACATTAGGGCTGAAAAAAGAAAGAGAGAGAGAGAGATAGTGAGCTGGAGAAGAAGAAAGTCAGAATGAAAAGTAGAGGTAAGAAGATAAAACTGGGGTACCTGTCCATCAAAGCGTCTTCAAGAAGTGGCGTGACGGCGTAAATGTAGTCCTTCCCCATCTCCCCGATGTACTCAAACAGAAACGAGAAGCTCTTGAGGACTCCGTTCTGCACGTTCAGCTCCGGAACTCTGTACTCGTTCATGAGGGCCGGGATCACGGTGAACGGGGAGCACGTCTCGGCAACTATTGCTATGGCAACCGTCGTGCAGACTCGGTTCTGCCGCTCCTGTACCTTCAGGTTGTTGAGGAGTGTGGCGAGAACGTCTTGAGGACTGGGGGTTTGAAAGAGGGAGAGGAGGGAATGGGGAGATGTGGGAATGGGGAGAGGAGGGAAGAGAGGAGGGAGAGAGAAAGGAGAGAGTGGGAGAAGGAAAAGGGAAGGAGAGAGAAGGAGAGAGGGGGAGAGAGAGGGAGTGTGTGTGTATGTGAAAACGGAATCCAGAGATAAAACGAAATCGGGCAGACGAGACACACAACAGCGGCATGGGGCACACAAACAGACCCAAATCGCGGGACCTTTGCAGGCAGGAGAGTCCATCCCGCCAGCAAGTACAGCCAGTATTTACCGCCGTCATCAAAACAACGACGGACGCATCAAAACGTGACGTAAACCAGGTTCGCGAGGCTGCCGTGTCGAGAAGCTGGCCGGCTCAGGGATATCAAAGCCCAGAACTGAACTCAGCATATGGCACGGCTGTCCTCTCTGCAAACAATTCATTAACCCCCGACCATAAAATGTGGTGGTACCTCGTGTTTTTGGCCGGCGTTAGCCACTGTGGACATAAGGGGAAGAATGCTAAGAAACCAGCCGCGTGTTGCGATGGAGGTGTGCATGAGCTTTTACATACATACGGTCACCCGCATGCCAGCAGCGTCGAGTGGCGTTGTCGTGGCGATTGTGTTCTTCATGTCGCAATTAGGACAGCGAGAACGTGCGGGGAGCCTAGTAGGCGGCTTGGCAGGCAAGAACCAATTTATCAGAAATGGCACGGGAGCGAGCGAGATGCGTCGTAACAGCCGAAAACGTCTAAAAACAAAGCCCCAAGCCCCGGAAAACGACATGAAAAAAAGCAGTTTCCTCGTTAAGCAATTTGCACGGATGTTTATATTACTAAAGTGGAAGTAATTGATACTGAAATGCAGTCACTCATGAAATAAGTACCTGGCCCGCATTCCTCGGTCCAAAACCATTAATCTAACTTTGTTATCGCCACTTCAACTGTATATTGATCCCGGTGTAGGTGGTAATTGGGTAACAGTAGCTGGTGGGAGAGAGATTAACGGACAATCCGGGCCCGGGCTCGTTCAAAGAGCTGAGATTGTGTCGTTCCTGGCAGCGGGCGCAGCGAGAGGTAGAGTGTAGAGAGGGGACAGTAGTGGGAAGGCCTGGCAGACTGACCACAGGCTACGGACCTGCCAGCTAGCAGGTTGAATGAGGGAAATGCAGTGGTCTGCAGCCCATTCAGCTGTATAGACCCAGCCCTTCCCTCTCCCCTCTCTCTCTCTCTCTCTTTCTCTCTTTGCACGTTTGAACTGAAGTGTAGCAACACCTTTTAGCAGGACACTTCCTAAATTAGGCATACACATCTCTCGAACATAACATTACATCATACAAAATTTTCTGTCTCAACCCCTTTTCCATTTTGCCAAGCATCTCTACTCTTCACTCCCCTCCACAATTCTGCCGTGTGCCTGCCTTACCCGATGGCCTTAGCAATGTAGCCAAAAGTGTTGACTGTGGCTCTGCGAATGGCCTTCTTGTGAGCTTTCAGCAGTTCCAACAGCTCGAAGCATATCCTCATCCACTCCTTCGCCGCAACAAACTCAGCTCCCCTGTCTGCGATTCTGCCGACTAGATCGATACAGTTCTCTTGAACTTTCTCATGTCTGAGATTGAAACGAGAGAGGAAGGAGAGAGAGAGAGGGGAGGGAGAGAGGAAGAAGAGAGAGAGAGGGGAGGGAGAGAGGAAGGAGAGAGAGAGAGGGGAGGGAGAGAGGAAGAAAAGACAGGGAGGGATGCACATATCTTCATTTTCACATCTCAGATCACACCATAGATGTATATGTACTACATTCCCCACCACTGTGAAAAAGGTGAGTCAGGTGATAGGTCACGTGATCTTTGAGGCATACACATGCACACAACAATAACCAACACACAAAATGGCTTCCCCATAACGAGGAACAACAACCACAAATACAAAACAATGGGCTATGGGTCCAACCTATGGAAGATAAACAGCCATAATTAGATTAGCAGCTATTAATCTAATTAACCATCTCAGCAGGAATGCAATTGGAGATTCACCTAGCTACCTGTTGAACAAACTGACAATGTTTGAGATAAGAGTGTGTCTGGTTTAGCTTGGACACTGCTGGCAGAAACAGGCACGCCTCTGCTCTATATCATCCATACCATCCATACGCCACTAGTCTGAATAATAGCCACTAGTCTGAATAATAGCAAGGATGGTGGAATGTAGATGTACATGTAGCATGTGCCGGTAGAGTGAGTGAGTGTTCATTGCTATCTTATCCCAGGATTCTACGACAGATACACCCACTGAAAAATAATCTTCCCTTTTTTTTAGGTGAACTGCAATAGGCCTCAAAAACACAAACATTGCTCTCTCTCTCCCTCTCTCTCTCTTTCTCACACACGCACGCACACACAATATATCTCTCTTTCTTCCACGGTCTAGTTTACTGAAACTGAAGATAGCAGTTTGGATTAAACTCCCTGACATATCATTATGGACTGCATTAAAGGATCCCCAATCCCCAACAGGTGAGGATCAATTGAGTGGGCAGAGTGGCAAACAAGTCAGCCATCGGTGGGCGGAAATATTGGTCCACAGTCCATAGTAAAAGACTAGGTATGGGAAAGATATGCAGAGAGACAGACAGTCAATAGCTGCTACAGAAGTAGGAGTAAGTGGCCAGGGGGGACAACAACTTAGTGATAGATGAGAATTCCATACACCTGCTGATACAGGCTCAGGCCACCTGCCCACAGAGCTACTCTCTCTGCTCTCTCTCTCTCTCTGCTCTCTCTTTCCTGGAAGTGTCACATACAGCCTTAGACTGGTGAATGGGCCCAGGGTTTTACTAACGCAATGTCTATGGGTAAGGAGGTGTGGACGCCAGGGATAGTCCACATGTAAAGCAAACAGGCATTCTACAAGAGGTGTTTAATAATTCACACAGACGACAGAACGCCATGTTCAACATGTCACATGCGGGGAACATAATCCACAAGTGTGGTACAGAACTCACAACTAAACAAAACAGGAGGTGCATGTGGCACAACGCCTGTTGTACAGTCGTTTGTTAGCCGGTACAAAAACTACAGGACCCGTTACAAGTGGGACACAAGACGCACGAACTGGGAGGAGGAGTGTGCATTGAATGTGCAGGGAGGGGGAGGGGAGAGGGGTCACCACGTGTATTCCCAGCTCCCTAGGGATGTAGCCGGGTCTAGGAGGTTCACTCCCACGACCACTGTCTCCCTACCCGCCGCATGTTTCCCGGTAATGCCACTCATTCCAAGTTGTAGTGGGTACATAGAGATCATGTCACATACAAATAAGGGGACACGCCAGGCGACATAGCAACATGTCCTGATAGTCGCGGTGTCCTGTTAGGTTTAGGACAGAAGAATGAAGACGTGGTCCCGAAAGAGAGGAGTAGGGGAGGAAGGGGTGGGGTCGTCGGTATTATGTCAAGTAACCAGAAGAATGTTTGAACCTCTGACGCAGATTTTGGCTCTCCCCTGCGCCCCGTCTGGCGAGCCCAGCTGCCATTGGTCAATTAGCACGACCAACTGGCCATATGCATTGACCCCAGCCCTACATTGTGGCCGGGGCTCAGCACGCCTCACGCGTCGCTTCTCGTTGTACCGCCACCTCCAGGAGCGGAGTTACGCAATAGACGTACGACGGTGGGTAGACTAAACACTTCACACGTGCACAAAGAGGTCTGAATGGCACCGCATGTAAATGTGTGCCAAGGCATGTGACGCCTAAAGAGGTATGGTTAATTGTTGTGGTATGGGCTTTATCTCGAGTCACGTTTAGAGGAAATTCACTCATGCATAGTCACGAGTAGCTGGGCACTTTAGAGGAAGAAGAAGAAAAGATAGCAGAAAGAGGGAGGAAGGAGAGAAGAGAAGAGAGAGAGAGAGAGAGAGAGAGAGGGAGGGAGAACGAGAATGGGAGACAGAGAGGGTGAAAGTAGGGTGTGGAGGAGTGAGAGAGGAGGAAAGGGGAGAAGGAGATGAAACGGGTCGGGATAAAGGAGAGCCGAGGACGGAACAGAATAATCAACGTCGCTCCGAACAATGGCGACCGTAGGTGACAAAGAGCCGTGATAACCGAAGCAGAGCGACCACCACGCCGCCAGCTCTGCTTAATTGGTTAGCCAGCATTCGATCATAAATAAAACCGGCCCATTGTTCGCTGTCGTTCAGTACCTCGAGCCTATGAAGTGGCAAGTAACCCAATTACCGGCAATCGTCAGGTGATGCGCCGCCCTTTACCAGGCCAAAGTCCTGTATTACAAAACTATACTCCAAATACTCAAAACCATAGTTTTTTCAATACACATAACCAACAAAGAGCACTAACAGACACCCAATTTCATCACCAAGCCCTAACAAAAGCGCGGAAACAAAAAAAAATCGAAATACAGAGTAATACTTACAAAATCACACCAGAGAACGCGCGGCAGACACGCAACACAACACCCAAGTAACATGTGCGAATCAACTCGAGACGGCCTGTGTCGTACGCAGTCAGGCTATGACAATAGCACAATCAGACACACAGCAGTCGGGCCGGACAGAAGCTTTCTGGCCAAGCCTAACTGCGGATTTCCAGAAAACACTCGCCAAAGTCAACACGCTACGAGCGCTGTTACCGCCACCATGTGCCATGTGGAAAGCAACACGATCTAAAATCACTACCACAAAATCACACATCACCATCCCTACAGATTGCAAAGACACACCACGAATCTCGCGGAAAGCATCTGCGAAAATGATGCATCTCAAAACCAGCAGAATCTCGCCTGTGTGAAATTTCATAACGAGTGGATTGGGCTACTATTCCACTTGTACCACCATTACGCCCCATAACACAGTACAATAGTACACATAACCTACATTATAATACCAGAAGACAGGCGAAAAAATAAACCACAGGCAAATTGTAAAACGAGAGACCCTAAACTCAGGTACCAAACCAATCAAAAGCACAGCGAAGGACATAATATCCACACACAGAAATATTTTTCCCGGCCATAAAATACAAGACCAAATGATACATCTTTGCCACAGTATGTAAACATTTACAGTGCCGTTGAATTACACCTCTGATTCACATTTTATAGAGACCTCAACTACTGACACCCAACTACAAAATCTAAACGGTCAAACGAAGTTATCACAAGAATCGAGAACCAACCCTATCTTGAGCTATAGTATAAGGATCACTCACCCTAGTATAGGATTATAACATCAGGTGTAATGTCCAAAAGCCACCCAAGACGACAGAGAGGAGAGAGAGAGAGAGAACGGTAAAGAGAAGACCTAACCATGCATCGCGGTTCAAACCGCTCACAATTACCATCACCATCAAGCACAGACTCTAAGGCTCAGCATAGCCAAATACTCTACAGTTTACCTCGTTAAGCCGAATCAAATGGCTTATGAGACAATAGAACAACTAATAATTGCACTGCAGCATAAGTCATCTTGTATATTCCAATAACACTACGAAAACAATACATCGAGGTTCCAGGCTCCCATTATACCATTACATGAGGTTCCCACATTACATTAATTCACTTACACCAATACCACCCGTACAATCGGAAACATAGACAAACGAAGAGGGAGAGAGAGGGTATACAACGGTTATAGAGCAACCCTGTTTTTAATTTTAAGGTAAATCACGGTGTCGGCGCGGAACGTAAAGTCCTGATACGTCTAGTCTCTTTGTCAATTCCAATCACATTCACTAATTGCCTGCAACAAAACAAACAATCTTATGACAATTTGAACAGAAAAAGTTTACGAAACATTTTTACACTCACTGCACACAATGGTCAAATTTTAGGCTACAAGGTTGATGATAACCTCATTATAGGACACACTAATCCAGGACAGAGTCAATGGTGTCCTGACAACAAGGTTAAGGACAACACTTAAAATTAGGAAGACGACCTCTAATCAACAGAGTTAAGGTGTCCTGAAAACGCTCACCTTCAGTCCTCAACCGAGAATGCCCCCAGACAACACTCGGGGTACTCCTCCCCGACATACTCGTATAAAACCAACTCCCAGATGACCCATCCAGCTTCTCCTGCATCACATGTGACGTCCATGTACATAACTATAAAACATGATCTATACACATTACAGTGGTACACAATACACATGGAACTCTTTCTCTAAGGACCACCTCTCTACATACATCAATTTTTCTAACCACTCAAATACAAGGACAAAAAAAAAACTCTCTAATCTGCAATTTTAACAAAACCCTGAACATGCAAGACAACCTCACTAGTACAATGTTTTTTGCTAACACCCTAAATCAAGGATAACCTCACTAATACTTGGAACACTTCCTCCTGTCCAATTAGTGTCCAGCCATATAGATGGGTACCGCTGTAAGCAATTAACTGCACATTGAGGTTAATCAGGTCACGAAATATGCATCAAATTACAAACACAAAACAATGGTGAAAAAATCCACTGTCTTTTAAGTTACATACTGCATTACAGGATGACCTCACCTGTTGAGCACGTGAATCTAACAGAATGGCAAACAAAAATAAAAAAAAAAAACAAAAAAACCGAACCGACTGTTTTTTGCTACACAGTTAAATTGCAACATACATCTGTGGTGAACGTAAATGCGGAGGAATGTAGTTAGGGGAGTTCAGGGTGTGGACACAAACACGGACATACAAAGTGAGGGAGAGAATGGCATTGAAACGCCACTCAGCAGAGAAAGAGAAAAGGTTATTTCTCCCATTTTTGCCAACATAAACACACAAACCCCCTTCCTCGTTACACACCATCGCCCTAATCGTACGACAGCCAAAAGAAACTCGGGGATGTGATTACCATAAAAACACAAAAAAAGGAAACCAGAACCACCTACAACGACGACAATAAACAAACACCCGACGCAAAAAAACCACAACTAGAATCACTTGAATATAACCCGGGGGGGGAAGAAAAGCATAGGTAGAAAATATCAAGCTGAAGGTCAAATCAGTGCCAGCCACAGATGCGAGTCTTGGTGCGAGTAAAATTAATGTTCCCGAACATTGCAACACTGTAGCGACAGTTGCGTGTATGGGGCTGTATGAGAAAAGCTGCGGTAAAGGTTAGTGTCGGACGCTGGGTATCGCACATGACGCCCACAAAATTCGCCATGAAAGCAACTAAACAACCACGGCTAAACTGAATACATAAAAATTAATAAAATTCATACCTAGATCATGATGGAACAAGTGCCTACTGAAAATTAATATCGCATACATTATGGTAATTTATATTTCGCACACCAATATTTTACAGCAATTGTGGTGATATTACTAGTGATTTAATAAATCATATAATTTCTCTTCCAAGAGACAGTTTAAAATAGCTCTCCATTAATAACGCGGTGGGTGGGGTCAGACCACATACTAAATTTGTGCAAAATACCCCAGCGCGCACAGCTACTGTCAAACAAGTCTGACTCCTACTTGATATAGTACGGATGAAATGGTAACCACGGTGCCCTTTATCACCGATAATCTTAAAAAAAACACGTAGGCCAGCCACCAGATAACACACTAAATGTCTGCCCAGAGTAAGTCCATAATAAATTTACATAGGGGTTATAAGACTAGGCGCTAATCTTTATACAATCAAAATTAATGCTTATTTAAGCCATGCCCCAAGGCGTCCAAAGGGTTTTAATTGTTGAGAGAAGGAGAGAGAGGAAGGGAGGGAGGTGATACGGTTGTATTCTGAATACTCCCTGCAGGGTGGTATTATGATGAACTGAAAACTTAATAAATTGGAACATGCCGAGAACTCGATTGGTCACTTAGACCAACTCGTACAATGATTGTCAGTCGTGGAAAACTACTCACACTGTTTGCACCAAACACACCACGCCACGCCAACACACACACACACCACGACCCACACACACACACAAAAAGAACACACCAACACACCCACACCACCACCACCCATTAGTGTCCTGTTGACAGGAGGCATTTCACCTTGAATAACACGAGTCTCCATTCCCACCTATGACCAAATCAAACTTTGGAACCTATCTACAAAAGCAGAGGCACATCGAAGTACGATGGAATGGATAATAGCAGGCAAGTTTCACTGAAAGAAGGACCATTACCCACTGTCTCAAAAACCAGCCGTGAACAGGTCAGTCTGAGTCCAATCAATGACGCCCCCTAAATCCTATCACTGCCCTGGTTATGTAGCTATGTGGGCCCAACATGTGTTGCTAATATATTCCGCATTTTTCTTCTAACGGAAAGTGCAGTCAAGCTAACTCACGTAGAAATTGTACACGGGTGTCAGGAGTCATACAGATCAAAGAACCATCTTCTGCACGCGAGTCAATTTCGACGTCGTAACTTGAAGTCGCAGTTCCCACTATGCTCATACTGATCACTCGACTCTAAACACCGCTTGCAACTTTGTTCAAAAGTCACACACAATGTTGTAGATATTATATAATCGTGGCCTAAACAATATCATACCACTGTGATGTCCTAGGACTACAAGATCACACAACAACACAGGATGGCGAAGTGACGCCAACATATTTGATTTCACAAGAAGATAAAAAAAGAATCCACACCACGGCGCATACCAGATACCTGTGCAAAAAAAAAAAAATACCCCCCCCAACAAAACAACCCCAAAACAACAAAAAAGAATAAACGATAAACAAAAACCCAACAACCCCAAGACACACCAAACACAACATAACCCAGCCCACCCACCCAACCCCCAACACCAACCCCCCCACCTCCCCCCCCCACCCCAAAAGGAAAAACAGGGGGAGGGGCTACGACAAGTGGCGATTGTAAGAAGTCAATCCTTCAAGATGGCTTCTATACAACCTCCACTGGAAGTCAGCCAGGTGCTACAACTCTAAAACCAGATGACACATCAATCCAAGTCTAACGGTAATCCACTGGTCCGACAAAATCAGACGACCACACACAAGACCCCCAAGAGAGGAGAAAGAAGAGCGGAGAGAGAGATAGCAAAACACGGACACGTGCCACTGAAGTCCACCTACTTTAGGTGGTTATGCTTATGATCTATCATTATGTCTATCTAAGAATTAGTCCCATTAGGGGTTTATTAAAATTCATGACACTATC
>CASHTH010002838.1:0-32634 GCA_030341885.1 Geodia barretti | reverse complement strand
GTCTCAATTAGGCTCTAGGACCTCAAAACTGTTCTCTGCTGACGGTCCAAGTATGATTTTATGATTGCCATGTGCATTAGGAGTGGGGCCAGCTGAAGAGTCCTCCCACTATAAAAGTAATGGACGAAAACCATCTGTGGAGGATGGTTCCTGGCTACTCCTGATTTCATTCCAGGTGCTAGAGAGAGGGAGGGAGGGAGGGAGAATGGACCTTTCCATCCATATGTGATTAGACAATGCAGAACACAACCACGTTTCCAATTAGCAAGTATGGAAGCTCTAATACCTCAATATACTGGTGAAATGCAGAAGAGAAACATGTTTACAAGCTCCCATGGTCTCAATTAGGCTCAAGGAGCTCAAAATAAGCATGTTTCCAATTAGGGCTAATACAGGTAAGAGAAACATGCAAGCTTTCAATTAGGCTCAAGGAGCTCAAAATAAAATGCACAAAACAAGCATGTTTGCAATTAGCAAGTACGAGAGCTCGGGGGACAACGTACACTGATTAGCCATGTGTTCTAACTCTGACTCCGACTACATCATCCAATCTGATCATCTGATTGTCGTCACCCACATCCTGATTTTTGTTTGTGCATAATAATTATGTCCTTGCTTATGCAATGTCCATGGACATGTGTGTTTTTTATGCTTAAACATCCTCTTAATGACGATTGCCCCCAGCACATCAAAAAGACGTTCACAGTAGAACCTCCGATACGGACATTCCGAATAAAGGACACAGTAGAAAAAAGGACATCCCAAATATTTACTACATTTTTAACCTGAAGAGAGGACAACCTCCCTATATATGAAGGACAAAATTCCTGGTCCCAATCTGTCCATTATTTGGAGTTTCCACTGTAGTAAGGGGCCACTTCCTTTACCAATGAAGGAATTTTCGACTCACCAGTGGCCAGTGACAGACTATACCTTCTAACACCAGTAGACTGTCTTCTTGCACATCAAATCCAGAGATCAGTGTCTTGTAGCACTTTCAGCGTATGATAGGCGACTTTTTATCTGCACATGCGCGCTATTACGTTAAAAAAAGAGAAAGACAGAGTGTGTCGACTATATACTATAAAGGTGCATGATTATTGCACCACAGCTGAGTTCAGCTGCCAACAAACGCTTGGCGCAGCACATGTGCAGGCGGCGATTAAAATACGGGGTTAATCTTAATTGTGCTATAGGGGATATCTTGCAACGCGGTGATGCATGCATGTGCAGAGATAAGCCACATGCCCATTGAGTGAATTAACCAGAAGATAACTGAGGACTTTGCTGAACTATGTACTTTGGTAGACAAAAATGCACTGCAATAAAAAATGAGAAACACTCTTGACTATAGAAACGTCAGAGAGAGAGAGGTATATAGGAGATGACCTACTGATTCAAATCCAGCTCCTCTGGTTCGAGTGTGCTTCCTCGAGATGAGGGACACGGAGAGTACCGAAAAACCTCGACTAAACTACTCTCCTCTTTCCACATGACTCTACATTCACGTGATTTCTTAGAGGGTGGTAACAAGCCTTGCCTCCTCTTGAGTCTCTCCGCTCGTGCCAGAGCAGCCTCTCCGGTGCACATGTCATCCAGCTGCTTCTGCCGGGCAAGTCTCCGCTGGGTTTTCTGATAGTTTGATGAGGGTTTCGGGTACTCTGTTTCTAGAGATCTGGCACTTTCTTGATCCCAATCACTGCAGTCTTTACTACAGTCTTTGGAGGCAGCTGTGATTAGGTACGACAAATCTGTCCTCTTGAGTGTGTGGATTTTCTTGTGTGTGTCTCCGTTATCCCCATCACCACCCTCCATATTTTATTTAGCACTCGCTTCATCTTTCATTTGTTTCACTTCTTTCTTGTCCTCCTCCTCTGCTCTAAGTCGCCTCTTGTCACTCGTAACCACCCCTCTTCCTCGGCTTGTTCTTCTTTTCTTGATGACAGGTACCAGGTGTTGTCCTGCCCTACCTCGTGGGCAGAGTCTCGCCCTCATTAGCTCTGTAGTTGAAGGGGCCGACCCAAATTCTTCACTCTCAGTTTCACCGTTGGCGCTACTCATGTCTAAAATAATATTATATATACATTCACAAAAGGTGATCCTTCAGTTAATAAATATTAGAGCCATGCATGGTGTATAGTCATATAACTCTTCCCAGCCCATATCACGTAAGTAAAAGCATAGTGTTTGGGTCTCCTTGCTCTTGCATCGTATTATAAGCAGTTGCTGAGTCCCACCACGATCTGGGCTTGGTTAGGACCGCTTTGCTCCTGCGCCGCTCTGCATGTTTGGATCTCACTGCTCCTGCACTGCGCTGTGTGGCTCTGGAAAGCGGCGGGCGAAGCGGCCCGTCACGAGCTCAGCTGACGCCAAGGGTCCCTGAGGAGGGCTTCTGCCCAAGGATGTTACAACAGAGTCCCGCTAGCCTTTCTCTCTGAGGCTGGGGTGTTCTTGCTTCAAATTGATTCTCGGGCTCAGCTGTTTGAGTAGTTGTGGCTGTAGATTGAGAATCTGTCTTGGTGTCTGTGCTGGCATCGGTGTTAACAGGGGTAGTCCTGCCCCGAGTGCTCGTTGGTGTGGGTTCAACCAGATCTGTTGCATGGGGCGGTGCCATGTGAACAGGCCACACCACCGATGACACGACGACCCCGCCGCCATGCCTCTCTGGGAGATTGTCGGGTGAAACCGAGAGGGGCATCCCCAGAATGGGAAGTGAGGCCCCACCCACTGGGTGTGTTGACCGGAAACAGATGTGTTGAGGGGTGGAAGGTGGAGAGGGAGAGAGGGGATGAGGTGATGGGGAAGGGAACTGGGAAGAAGGTGCGGCTGGAAGGGTGCCTGTTGCTGCATGCTCTGGAGGACCTCAAGGGGTGGACGTCACATCTCGCTCAGTGTAGTCCAGGAGGTGGGCGGGGCAATTGGGGGCAGTGCAATTGGGGGCGACGTTTTCGCTCGGACTCAACTTTATTCGCATCCGACTTTGAGCTCTCTTGCTGTTTACCTGTTCTGTTTTTCTCGACTCATCAGAAGTGGCGTTGTTGGGCTGCAGACTCACAGCTCCCACCTCAATCTTCCGACCTTTCTTCGTAATTGGAACATCAACTCTCTTGCCTCTCCTTCTCCCTCGTTTTGGTCTCCCAGGGGTTCTTTCAGCCTTTCCAGACTGCTCCACCTCCGCTGGCTGACTGGAACCAGTTTTACTATGGTCTGCCTCCATCCTCTTGTCCTTGTCTGCAGGTTTGGAACCAAGCCAGCCTCTAGTTCGTGATCCTATACTATACATGTGCGCATGCGCATTTGCGGTTATCGACACGAGATCGAGAAGAACAGATATGGATTCTTCCACTGGTGAGTATGTTTGTGTGGAGCGAGTAGTCTCGCTGAGTCTTGCTGGCTAGCGAGAGGGATCCGCTGCGAGTGCAAGTGCTAAAGTAAAATTAGCTAACTCCGTCTGGACTCTTCCACTATTTTGTGTCAGGCGAGTAGGCTAGCGAGACTAGTGCTAGGGGTGAGCGCATGGGGCAGCGGTGTAGTCGGCGGGTCGGCGTACACGGACTCGAAAGGCAAAACACAACTCTCCGGGAGCCCTCTCTGTCAGCAACAACAGCTTCACTTTTTCCGCGTCTAGTTTTATGGAGTCAGCTTTTTATGTACTCGCATGTCGAACTAGATGTTGCAGGGGAAGATAAGAGAGTATTTGAGCATTTCCTTCATGCATGATGACTGAACCACGCTAGGTTGGTGGGGGGAAATGGTTTCGTAGCCGCTACCCGTATCTCTAACCACATGCTGGCCTGTGAACCCTGGCAGGTGTTGCCAGATGTTCTCATGAGAGCACTTTGAGCAGCAACTTTCTTTTTTCAGGCTCTGTGTGTGCTGATAATGGCACAGAAGAGACCAGAGAAGAATCCAAGGTTGAGGGTGAGTGTGAATTTACTGAGAGTGAGTGTGATGATGATTTTGAGGGTGAGTCAGGGGATAGTTGGGAGAGTGAGTCCAATGACAACGACTCACTCTATATTCCCACACCTATTCGCGAAAAAAAGGCTCGCCCTATTGATTTGCCCAATAAATTGGGTTTTATTGCCTTGCCTCAATTGGGGAAATTTTTAGAAATGATGAATGAGGCTCGGGGCTGCAAAACCCCTGGTTGTAAGGGAAATGTAGTTCCCACACATGTGCACAGCCAAGGGTTGGGTGGCACATTTTCCATTAGTTGTTGTTGTGATGGGTGTGCCATGAATCCTATGGTACTTGATACATGTATGAAGAATGAGAAACAGTGTGGGAACACAAATGCTGTGGGCATGTGTGTTCAAATTGCCTTTATCATTGCTGGTAGTACTCATGCTGTCTACTACAAGACGCTGAAGCATGCCCTAGGGATCGATGCTGTGTGTATGGATGTTTTTATGGATACAATATATTACATGTATCCTGTTGTAAAATCGATGCTTGACGATATATGTGAGGCCGCCAAGCAGGAAATGAAAGATAAAAAAGAGGACGAGCTCGGGTCATGGAAACGTGCAGTAACTGTTGCTGATGGTACGTGGCAAACGCGTGGCTGGCATAGCAAAAATGCCACATTCACCATCAGGAACTACCTGAATGGGGCTCTCCTCTATTATCATCATCTCTGCCAAAGGGGCAGAGACAATGTTATAGAGGAAGAGTTGTACAAGGGCACGTCCAAGTCAGCCGAAGGGTATGCTGCCCGCCTGACATTTCGAAGGGCCAAAGAGGAGGGAAATGCAGGTTGCCGTCCACTGGCAGGACGCTGACTCCTCCTCGGCCAAGGCAGTCAGTGATGTGTTTCCTGATGCCGAAATAATGGTCTGTGGCGGACATGCTGGGCGTGCCCACAAGAAAATTCTTGAATTACGTCACAAAATGAAAAAGGTGTCAAAGACGATGATACAAAAGTACAAAGATACTTTTCCTGCTCTGGATGAGCTCCGCTGTAAATGTGAGGGGGGCAACCACAGTCCTACATGTGGGTGCTTGAATCCACCTTTTATTTCCAAAGCGCACACAAATTTCTCATCTATTCTGATGGAGGCTCAGTCACAGGAGGAATTTGTGAAACGCCTGGAAGCACTGCCTAAACATGCACGTGACATTCACGAGTGGGAGGGAGGAAGTTGTGATTTCCACCCACTTCGGGTGTGCTCGTGCAAAAAGTGTAGCGACAAGCAACAAATAGAGTGTGAGGGAAAACCTTACAAAACCAGAATGAAGCTAGATTGTGAATTTCATGCACTGTTGTATGAGATTGAATGCACAGAGAGAGCTGCACAGGCCAGCAAGCTGGTTCACCCCATCCTCAAACGTGGCCACTCTAATGCAGTTGAAGCCTCTCACAATGTATTGATCAGGTTTAGGTCCAAAGATATCTACTTGGAGAGGCTTCACTACCACGTTTCCACCAATATAGGGCTGCTTCAAGCTAACATGACTTACATGAACGCAAAGTTTGGTACTAGTTATCATTGGCTCCCAGAGTTGTACCAACGCATGAAGCTCCCTGTTTTTGAGGGAGTTGTTGAAGCACTGGAGTGCCATAATGAAAGGAGAAAGAGGAGGCTTCAAGAGGCTAAGTGCACTCCTCAGAAGAAAAGAAGGACACAGTTGAAAAGGAAGCGGTTTGCCGAAGCAGTAGAGCGCATCAAATGGTCCAAGAAACATGGGCATGATACGTACTTCGGCGGTAGTGATGTTGAAATGGCAGGTGACTCTGATGACGGGGTGAACCAGACAGAAAGGAAAGGGCACGGAGTCATGGCAAGGGAACCCAGGGAAGCGAAGTGTATCTGCATGTGATATATCGGAAGCATACGCTCCTCACGCTAGCACAGTCGAAAGAGCAGTGAGAGATCGGCAAAAAGAGGCTGGAGAGGTGAATGCCCACGCATGCGATAGGAATTAAGGGTGCGGCAGCGCGCGCGCGATTCCACATGCAGTACACTTCTCTTTCCCCTGGGGGTTCCCCTTGCCATGACTCCTGCCCTTTCCTTTCTTCTGGTTCACCCCGTCATCAGAGTCACCTGCCATTTCAACATCACTACCGCCGAAGTACGTATCATGCCCATGTTTCTTGGACCATTTGATGCGCTCTACTGCTTCGGCAAACCGCTTCCTTTTCAACTGTGTCCTTCTTTTCTTCTGAGGAGTGCACTTAGCCTCTTGAAGCCTCCTCTTTCTCCTTTCATTATGGCACTCCAGTGCTTCAACAACTCCCTCAAAAACAGGGAGCTTCATGCGTTGGTACAACTCTGGGAGCCAATGATAACTAGTACCAAACTTTACGTTCATGTAAGTCATGTTAGCTTGAAGCAGCCCTATATTGGTGGAAACGTGGTAGTGAAGCCTCTCCAAGTAGATATCTTTGGACCTAAACCTGATCAATACATTGTGAGAGGCTTCAACTGCATTAGAGTGGCCACGTTTGAGGATGGGGTGAACCAGCTTGCTGGCCTGTGCAGCCCTCTCTCTGCATTCAATCTCATACAACAGTGCATGAAATTCACAATCTAGCTTCATTCTGGTTTTGTAAGGCTTTCCCTCACACTCTATTTGTTGCTTGTCGCTACACTTTTTGCACGAGCACACCCGAAGTGGGTGGAAATCACAACTTCCTCCCTCCCACTCGTGAATGTCACGTGCATGTTTAGGCAGTGCTTCCAGGCGTTTCACAAATTCCTCCTGTGACTGAGACTCCATCAGAATAGATGAGAAATTTGTGTGCGCTTTGGAAATAAAAGGTGGATTCAAGCACCCACACGTAGGACTGTGGTTGCCCCCCTCACATTTACAGCGGAGCTCACCCAGAGCAGGAAAAGTATCTTTGTACTTTTGTATCATCGTCTTTGACACTTTTTTCATTTTGTGACGTAATTCAAGAATTTTCTTGTGGGCACGCCCAGCATGTCCGCCACAGACCATTATTTCGGCATCAGGAAACACATCACTGACTGCCTTGGCCGAGGAGGAGTCAGCGTCCTGCCAGTGGACGGCAACCTGCATTTCCTCCTCTTTGGCCCTTCGAAATGTCAGGCGGGCAGCATACCCTTCGGCTGACTTGGACGTGCCCTTGTACAACTCTTCCTCTATAACATTGTCTCTGCCCCTTTGGCAGAGATGATGATAATAGAGGAGAGCCCCATTCAGGTAGTTCCTGATGGTGAATGTGGCATTTTTGCTATGCCAGCCACGCGTTTGCCACGTACCATCAGCAACAGTTACTGCACGTTTCCATGACCCGAGCTCGTCCTCTTTCTTATCTTTCATTTCCTGCTTGGCGGCCTCACATATATCGTCAAGCATCGATTTTACAACAGGATACATGTAATATATTGTATCCATAAAAACATCCATACACACAGCATCGATCCCTAGGGCATGCTTCAGCGTCTTGTAGTAGACAGCATGAGTACTACCAGCAATGATAAAGGCAATTTGAACACTCATGCCCACAGCATTTGTGTTCCCACACTGTTTCTCATTCTTCATACATGTATCAAGTAGCATAGGATTCATGGCACACCCATCACAACAACAACTAATGGAAAATGTGCCACCCAACCCTTGGCTGTGCACATGTGTGGGAACTACATTTCCCTTACAACCAGGGGTTTTGCAGCCCCGAGCCTCATTCATCATTTCTAAAAATTTCCCCAATTGAGGCAAGGCAATAAAACCCAATTTATTGGGCAAATCAATAGGGGGAGCCTTTTTTTCGCGAATAGGTGTGGGAATATAGAGTGAGTCGTTGTCATTGGACTCACTCTCCCAACTATCCCCTGACTCACCCTCAAAATCATCATCACACTCACTCTCAGTAAATTCACACTCACCCTCAACCTTGGATTCTTCTCTGGTCTCTTCTGTGCCATTATCAGCACACACAGAGCCTGAAAAAAGAAAGTTGCTGCTCAAAGTGCTCTCATGAGAACATCTGGCAACACCTGCCAGGGTTCACAGGCCAGCATGTGGTTAGAGATACGGGTAGCGGCTACGAAACCATTTCCCCCCCACCAACCTAGCGTGGTTCAGTCATCATGCATGAAGGAAATGCTCAAATACTCTCTTATCTTCCCCTGCAACATCTAGTTCGACATGCGAGTACATAAAAAGCTGACTCCATAAAACTAGACGCGGAAAAAGTGAAGCTGTTGTTGCTAGCATCAACGCGCGCCAACTCTGACAGAGAGGGCTCCCGGAGAGTTGTGTTTTGCCTTTCGAGTCCGTGTACGCCGACCCGCCGACTACACCGCTGCCCCATGCGCTCACCCCTAGCACTAGTCTCGCTAGCCTACTCGCCTGACACAAAATAGTGGAAGAGTCCAGACGGAGTTAGCTAATTTTACTTTAGCACTTGCACTCGCAGCGGATCCCTCTCGCTAGCCAGCAAGACTCAGCGAGACTACTCGCTCCACACAAACATACTCACCAGTGGAAGAATCCATATCTGTTCTTCTCGATCTCGTGCCGATAACCGCAAATGCGCATGCGCACATGTATAGTATAGGATCACGAACTAGAGGCTGGCTCTGGTTCCAAACCTGCAGAGAAAGACAAGAGGATGGAGGCAGACGATAGTAAAACCGGTTCCAGTCAGTCAGCGGAGGTGGAGCAGTCTGGAAAGGCTGAAAGAACCCCTGGGAGACCAAAACGAGGGAGAAGGAGAGGCAAGAGAGTTGATGTTCCAATTACGAAGAAAGGTCGGAAGATTGAGGTGGGAGCTGTGAGTCTGCAGCCCAACAACGCCACTTCTGATGAGTCGAGAAAAACAGAACAGGTAAACAGCAAAGAGAGCTCAAAGTCGGATGCGAATAAAGTTGAAGTCCGAGCGAAAACCTCGCCCCCAATTGCACTGCCCCCAATTGCCCCACCCACCTCCCTGGACTACACTGAGCGAGATGTGACTCCACCCCTTGAGGTCCTCCAGAGCATGCAGCAACAGGCACCCTTCCAGCCGCCCTTCTTCCCAGTTCCCTTCCCCATCACCTCCTCCCCTCTCTCCCTCTCCACCTTCCACCCCTCAACACATCTGTTTCCCGGTCAACACCCAGTGGGTGGGGCCTCACTTCCCATTCTGGGGATGCCCCTCTCGTTTCCCCCGACAATCTCCCAGAGAGGCATGGCCGGCGGGGTCGTCGTGTCATCGGTGGTGTGGCCTGTTCACATGGCACCTGCCCCATGGCAACAGATCTGGTTGAACCCACACCAACGAGCACTCGGGGCAGGGACTACCCCTGTTAACACCGATGCCAGCACAGACACCAAGACAGATTCTCAATCTACAGCCACAACTACTCAAACAGCTGAGCCCGAGAATCAATTTGAAGCAAGAACACCCCAGCCTCAGAGAGAAAGGCTAGCGGGACTCTGTTGTAACATCCTTGGGCAGAAGCCCTCCTCAGGGACCCTTGGTGTCAGCTGAGCTCGTGACGGGCCGCTTCGCCCGCCGCTTTCCAGAGCCACACAGCGCAGTGCAGGAGCAGTGAGATCCAAACATGCAGAGCGGTGCAGGAGCAAAGCGGTCCTAACCAAGCCCAGATCGTGGTGGGACTCAGCAACTGCTTATAATACAATGCAAGAGCAAGGAGACCCAAACACTATGCTTTTACTTACGTGATATGGGCTGGGAAGAGTTATATGACTATACACCATGCATGGCTCTAATATTTATTAACTGAAGGATCACCTTTTGTGAATGTATATATAATATTATTTTAGACATGAGTAGCGCCAACGGTGAAACTGAGAGTGAAGAATTTGGGTCGGCCCCTTCAACTACAGAGCTAATGAGGGCGAGACTCTGCCCACGAGGTAGGGCAGGACAACACCTGGTACCTGTCATCAAGAAAAGAAGAACAAGCCGAGGAAGAGGGGTGGTTACGAGTGACAAGAGGCGACTTAGAGCAGAGGAGGAGGACAAGAAAGAAGTGAAACAAATGAAAGATGAAGCGAGTGCTAAATAAAATATGGAGGGTGGTGATGGGGATAACGGAGACACACACAAGAAAATCCACACACTCAAGAGGACAGATTTGTCGTACCTAATCACAGCTGCCTCCAAAGACTGTAGTAAAGACTGCAGTGATTGGGATCAAGAAAGTGCCAGATCTCTAGAAACAGAGTACCCGAAACCCTCATCAAACTATCAGAAAACCCAGCGGAGACTTGCCCGGCAGAAGCAGCTGGATGACATGTGCACCGGAGAGGCTGCTCTGGCACGAGCGGAGAGACTCAAGAGGAGGCAAGGCTTGTTACCACCCTCTAAGAAATCACGTGAATGTAGAGTCATGTGGAAAGAGGAGAGTAGTTTAGTCGAGGTTTTTCGGTACTCTCCGTGTCCCTCATCTCGAGGAAGCACACTCGAACCAGAGGAGCTGGATTTGAATCAGTAGGTCATCTCCTATATACCTCTCTCTCTCTGACGTTTCTATAGTCAAGAGTGTTTCTCATTTTTATTGCAGTGCATTTTTGTCTACCAAAGTACATAGTTCAGCAAAGTCCTCAGTTATCTTCTGGTTAATTCACTCAATGGGCATGTGGCTTATCTCTGCACATGCATGCATCACCGCGTTGCAAGATATCCCCTATAGCACAATTAAGATTAACCCCGTATTTTTAATCGCCGCCTGCACATGTGCTGCGCCAAGCGTTTGTTGGCAGCTGAACTCAGCTGTGGTGCAATAATCATGCACCTTTATAGTATATAGTCGACACACTCTGTCTTTCTCTTTTTTTAACGTAATAGCGCGCATGTGCAGATAAAAAAGTCGCCTATCATACGCTGAAAGTGCTACAAGACACTGATCTCTGGATTTGATGTGCAAGAAGACAGTCTACTGGTGTTAGAAGGTATAGTCTGTCACTGGCCACTGGTGAGTCGAAAATTCCTTCATTGGTAAAGGAAGTGGCCCCTTACTACAGTGGAAACTCCAAATAATGGACAGATTGGGACCAGGAATTTTGTCCTTCATATATAGGGAGGTTGTCCTCTCTTCAGGTTAAAAATGTAGTAAATATTTGGGATGTCCTTTTTTCTACTGTGTCCTTTATTCGGAATGTCCGTATCGGAGGTTCTACTGTGAACGTCTTTTTGATGTGCTGGGGGCAATCGTCATTAAGAGGATGTTTAAGCATAAAAAACACACATGTCCATGGACATTGCATAAGCAAGGACATAATTATTATGCACAAACAAAAATCAGGATGTGGGTGACGACAATCAGATGATCAGATTGGATGATGTAGTCGGAGTCAGAGTTAGAACACATGGCTAATCAGTGTACGTTGTCCCCCGAGCTCTCGTACTTGCTAATTGCAAACATGCTTGTTTTGTGCATTTTATTTTGAGCTCCTTGAGCCTAATTGAAAGCTTGCATGTTTCTCTTACCTGTATTAGCCCTAATTGGAAACATGCTTATTTTGAGCTCCTTGAGCCTAATTGAGACCATGGGAGCTTGTAAACATGTTTCTCTTCTGCATTTCACCAGTATATTGAGGTATTAGAGCTTCCATACTTGCTAATTGGAAACGTGGTTGTGTTCTGCATTGTCTAATCACATATGGATGGAAAGGTCCATTCTCCCTCCCTCCCTCCCTCTCTCTAGCACCTGGAATGAAATCAGGAGTAGCCAGGAACCATCCTCCACAGATGGTTTTCGTCCATTACTTTTATAGTGGGAGGACTCTTCAGCTGGCCCCACTCCTAATGCACATGGCAATCATAAAATCATACTTGGACCGTCAGCAGAGAACAGTTTTGAGGTCCTAGAGCCTAATTGAGACCACAGGAGCTTGCAAACGTTTTGTTTCCTATAATGCTCAGTCCTCTCCCCTCGGATACAATGCTCTCTCCTCTGCAAGAACCTCCGATACGGACATTCCAAATAAAGGGAAAAAAAGCATTGTATCCGAGGGGAGAGGACTGTAGGTCGAGGGGGGAGGAGAGAGCATTGTATCCGAGAGCAGCTTGGGACACACCACCAGCCTTTGTCAATGATGTATTATCGTCAGTCAGAAAAAGGGGCAACTGGTCCTACAAAATCTGCAGACGTAGATGTAAAAAACTGTATGCTATGATGTGAGAAAACTACATTTATTCAGGGAGAAGCCAGTGAATGTACACTAATTTAGTAATGAAAGAACCTAGATGTGATGGTGAGCACTTCCTATCACTCACAGTGTCAGTCTGGTGTTTTTCCAGTGACGATTACGAGATCGAGAGTGGGCAAGGCAACGACACTGCCTCTGTTCAAAGAGGTAGACAGACAGAACACCGGCCGTCGAAAGTCCTCACGACAGAGAGGCTCGTCTTTTTCAGCGACGACAAAGAATGCCAAGTATTTCCACTAGTTATAAAGTGTCGTGTTTCAGGGGTGTATCCTTGTAATTTGTATATAGTATATACCTTCACTCTGAGTCCCTCTCCCACCTCAGTAGGCAGAGAGGCTAATATCAATACTGCATACTACCAAAACATTCATAATAAACATGATGTCATTGTATAATTACACTGATACATACCCAATACACAGAGGACTTGTGCTTCAGATGGGCAATTTGGTCAGTTTTCTCAGACGCAAGTTTTGAGGGTAGCTCTTCCTTCCTGGTAAGCCTGGAAAAAAAGAGAGAAGAAAGGGGAGAGGACAGAGAAGAGAGATAGTGAATGGAAGTTGTCAACACCATATGACACTGCAGTAAGCCCTCGTCTAGGATTAAGACTGCATTGTGAACAACCCTATACCCTGTGCAATACACTTACAGTTTCATTTTGAAAATGGTAATGTGATTCAGTCGGCCACCCTAGGCCTTGAACACACACAACAGGAGCACCCCAATGAAGGGAGGGGTGTGTGCCCACTGGGTGGTGTTACAGGGTCATCATCCGGGCTAAAAATTATAGGTCCCCCCAAAACCTATTATTTGGTTAGCAAGAAATGCCAGCTTAGCCAGGGATGCTAGCCCTCCCTTATATACTAAAAGTGAGCAGGAACTGTTGTGGTTTTTATCATTGCTGCCAATCTATATGGGAGTGGCCTCACAAGTAGTTAACCATAGACCACAGAGCCACACTATAATATCCTGTATTGCTGTACTTTAGTAGTAAGGATAAGGGCAAGAATATGAGGCATGGAGCTATGGTTACAGGATACATTGTGCACGTGAAAGTGTGACCCACAGCAACGCAGAATGTGGCGCCTACTGCCCTACCTGTGCCGAGACAGTCACAAGCTGTCTTACACAGGCATTACTGGACAGTCCTTTTAGGCTCAGTTCTACATACCTACAACCAGTAGTACGTGTAGTGTTTCTCTGATCTCTGTGCCACTCACCAATTACAGTAGAAAGTAATGTCATTCAATGTCTGCCATGTGTGTAAGTACACATCTACACCACTGACTCTGATGGTGATCAGAGTGTGAAAAGACGTGTATACGATAGCCTTGTCCGTAGGCTCAGGAGTGTTCAGGTGTAAGTTTTGGGTTTGGAAAAGTAACCCTAGGACGAGGCTTGGATGTTTTGTTTGTATACAGCATCGCCAGACTCATTGGATATGGACATGCAGCAAAAGTATCTGGAGGCCACAGAATTCCTTGGAGATTATAAATGCATGTGCATACAGTCTGCACAAGGCTCTTTTCCCCTCTCACAAAGGAGGCTGGGGACGAGGCTAGTGCATACGAGTGTGTATGTCTACTGCGCCGGCAACCTAGCCACAATCACTCTTAGAGCATGTGCTATATAGCACAAAGCCCTTACACATACAAAATAGGACATAATAATTATGGATCCAGACAATGAGTCTTGCGATGCTATATGTGTGGGCCGGAGCTGCCACATGCAAACTTTATAATAGATAAAGACCCACCACTAGGGCTCTCCATAGTTATTGGCCAGTGACAGGACAGTAGTAGACCTGTTGGTTGAACCAGGAACCTTCTTCTGCTGAATGGAACCAGAGAGACGGACAGACAGAGATAGAGGTAGAGAGAGGAAAAGAGGACGACAAGGGAAAGGGAGAGACGAGTCAAGTCCCCATGGTACAAATGGCAACGGCAATTACAATTTCGCAGTTTGGTTGATAAAGAAGGTTGCATATTTCGTGACTCTCACATGAAGTAACAACCATAAAGAACACGCAGCATGCAAGAACTGCTATTATAGAGAGGTCAGGGGTGTCCTTGAGGTATGATGGAGCTTCAAGTCCTCATCGAACCAAAAATCAATTTTTAGGACAAGAAAGCAAACATATCTATGCATTCTCTGACTTACTCCTTTTTCTTTGTTCTTCCAAGCCTTGCTTGCTCAGCGACACACTGAAAGAAACAGGAGAAAGAAAGCATGAGAAAGTATACATTATAGCTTATATCATACCGAAGGCTAGTTGTCTGAATTGCACGGTTTTCCACAGTGCAGTACTTATCGCACATGAAAATACACACACACACACATTCACTCGCCAAAAATGCTTGATCTAGTACAGAGCAAACCACCAATTATTAGCACTCTCAATTATCCAACGGCTACAGCAACACACCAGCAACAACAGTTTCTTGTTTGCCAGTTTGTAGCACGATATCATGCTCCTACATCTCAAAAGCACACGCCTGCGACACTCGGTATAAAATTTGGACAGAGAGCTTGCATTTGACAAGGTAGCATGTCAGTGGGGTTGAGACTCACCAGTAGCAGCAGAGGAGTGTAGGGCTGGCCAAGTATTGGTAATCATTTCCTCATCATCGCTGATAAGAATGGGACCCTGATCCTGCAGGATTGATTAGCACACAAACCCTTATTAGCGTGACATGCCCAGACGTAGCATGCATGTATTCCACCTTCCATAAATATGGCTGTCTACTTTGTATCTGTAGGCTTGCCTATGTCTTCCAATTCTTACTCTCTGCAAGAGAATTTAGGTGGAGGCTCCACAAACACAGAATTTTCTCTTTATCGCATCATGCAGAGTACCCGCCCGATTGACATGGCTGCCTACAGAGAGCTCTAGCAACTATTGCGAGTGGATTTAAGTGCTCAAAAGGTTATGTCATGTGATATATAGCTGACATCAGGTCTATATATCACATGACATTGACCAACCTCTTGCAAGAACTTCTAGGTCAAACACTGAATGCAGACTCAACTTACTAGTGGCCTTTAGCATCGGCAGAGTGGTTAGTGAAGGGCTCTATTCCTTGGCTCCTTTCAGGCTATATGTACAAGGAAGAGGGAGGAGAGGGGGAGGGAGAGAGGAGTATAATAGTCAGCACATTACGAGATCTACCACCCCATTTGGGCCTCCCCTCTATATAGTTCCCAGAGAGGGTAAATAATATGTAAACAGAGTGTATTGGAGAGAGACTATTTTGTATGCACACAGGACGTACAGTACTGAGCTGTCAAGGAAGCTCTCTATATTGTGCACACCGACGATCTGAATTGAACTGCACATGTGCAAAATTTTGACCGGATCGGATACTATAGCCGAACTTTGACCTCTATAGGCCGACGGTGCACAATCCATATGCAATCCAAGGACACTTCAGTAATCAGGACACCCGAGAGCAGGACAATTCACTAATCAGGACACCTGAGAGCAGGAAAGCAGAGTTTGAGTCAGCAGCCTTACGACGGAGCGTTCCCCATCAGAAAGAGAGAGATAGCACTCCTGGAGACATGGGACAAAACACTCGGAAATAATGGGGCACAGTCTCAGTTGATGAGACGTCACTGAACAGAATCGTCCTTGAGCGGAAAGGCACACGAGTTGGTTAGAGTCGGCATCGGAGGTGATAAACTCGCGGGATGCTGCTCGGAGTCCAGTGGTGGGAGACTGTCAGGGCAGTTGGTTCCCCCTCTGCTGCAGCTCTGTAAAGTAAAAAATCAAAGTCAAAGCATCATTTCTGCCCTCTTCGGGCAATACACAAAGCGATAGTGACAAAAGACAGAAATAGTGATAATTGGCGAGCGGGACCGAGCCAACCTAGTCGTTCGTTCGAGCGGAATTTTCTATATATATAATATATATATATATATATCTACGACCGTCGTCGTACGTCGTGTAAGTGCGCTTGCGCATCTTTAAACGCGCTTCTTTTTATCCGAAACTATTTCCAAATTTTTTACACATTTTCACACACGGTGCCTCGCGATATGCGCCAATCGGTCTATATAGCCAGCTAGAAAACTCTCCTCCATTCGACGGCATGCGCTGCAACCTTCGGTGACTGACCGAGGCTGTACCTCTTCCCAATCTTCATGGTTCCAAGCTGCAACGTGCAAATACGCTAGGATTGCTCGTGCACATACTGCTGCATGCCAGCTACCTGGTGGACCAGCTAACACACACCGCGTTGTCGGGCAGCCCGATCGATCGCTGCCTAGCCTACTGCCATGCCAGCTGCCTGGTGGACCACGACAGACGAACTGAAAGCCTAAGGTAAGGACCGTTCTGCTCACCGTTCTGCCAATATACAGTACGCATGTAAACGGCGACAGGTAGCTCTGTCTTGCTTCACGAAAGGAAAGCTGTGCGCTGACAGCACGTTATGCAGCCCGAACATCGCGGTCAAATCCCAAGTTGGGTCGCTCCCGCTCGCCAACAATGTTCAACATTGTTCTAGTATTTGCACTGGTGGGTAGGTGTTAGAACTTCATGGACGTGATGGCTTCAGCAAACGTGAAAATGGAACAGAGTTGTATCACAGTGGGACGCGTGATTACAAGAGATCGACGAGACATAAGCAGAGGGTGGAGGAGAACCCAGGCTTGTCCCTTCTCCACTGAGGACTGTCCCTCCTCCACCCAGGAGTAAAATTAAATACAGTCTGAAGCAGCAGCAAATAACAGGACTAAACGATCCCCATCAAGTGTGCCTGATGCGGAATATACTCCACACCATCTGTGGAAGTTGCTGCAAGGTACGCCCAAACCATAATCCACAAGAGGAAAGGCTATGAAGAAAACTATCACGAACGTAAACAGAAAAAGACCTCGTGTTAATGGACTCGCCCAACAACTGCTGGGGTTTGTGGGAAAGGATTGGTGTGGAGTCTTTAAAAGACAAGTGTACATTTCTCTAGTATCATTAAATGATGGGAGTCACGCAGCCTAAGCAGCGGGTGAAGGAAGAAGCATCCATTATTAATTAAAAATTCAATACACCCGAGTTGCACTGTGTGGCAGTGGTTACCCTACACACTGTATAAATGACTCACTTCTAAATCCAGCATACAACTCTAACGCGCAAACGTGACAACGGCAGCATAACTCAGAAAGGTCCCTCCTACACCCAGGAGTAGCAATGGTACTCCACATAGTCTGTCGAAGTTGCTGCAAAATATGCTCAAACCATAATCCACAAGAGGAAAGGCTACGAAGAAAACGTAAACATAAAAACACCTCGTTGCTAACGTAAACATAGAAACACCTCGTTAAATGACAAGTGTACGATCGCTGGTGGTGGCAGAGGGGAAGGTTACTGATTAGTGAGTTGAGCAGTTACGTTGTCGCGCCAATTAATAATCACACATTGTATGCAGCACAGGGCCCAAATCCAAGCTCTTCAAAAACACCGAATATATATAGCCTTAGTGGCAACTACTGACTGCGCAGTGACAATGAATAATGCATAAAACCCATTCAGCGGCCAGTCACGAGCAAGCAGCTATACATTATATACCGACCGCGTTCGCATGGAACCCGCAAGTAGACATTCTTTGCTCCTTTTCCCCTTCTTCCTGACGCTCTGCTGTGCAGTCAGGACTCTGGAGGCGGCTGGCAACTGCAGCTGGCCAGTGAAATGGGTCGACTACGGAGGAGGACCGAAAGACATCGAACGCAATGATATTTCCCGAAGAACGTGGTGGGCTAGGAACACCGCCGCCCACGGCGAGCTGACAGACTGCGCCACGCTTGAGTGGACACTCAGCACAGACGGCTGCACAGAGAGCTGCCCCGTCCACGCAGACCGGGAGACCTCCTCTCTGGAGTACTGCTGCACCAGCGGGCCCAACCCAGCCGCCGTCCCCGCCAACCAAAAGAGACTTCTACTACATTGCAGGTTGGAGCAGCTCTCAAACCCTCCGCGAAAGAGCGCTGGAGAGGTCAACTGACACGTGCGTACTACAGTAGTTTCGTGTCGTATGTAGTAGAGTATAGTAGAGTAGAGTATAGTGGAGTGTTGCACTGCGAGTTGAATGTTCTCTCTCTCTCTGCCTCTCTCCGTTTGCCATACAACGGTCACAGTGCTCTACACGACAATCGGGATGCAGTACTTGGCGCAGGCGGACATTGGGTGCTCTAACTCCACCGGCAGTTGGGAGGCCAGTGTCCTACGCTACATAGCATCGAGTCTGGACCAAGTGTTTGTGGTGGGGAATTGGACAGAGAATGAGGATACTAGAAACTCGTGTTCTGTTGTCTCAGCCCCCAGCTGGCTACTGAACTAGGAACCACTTCCGACTCCATTTACCACTGTGTAGGTTAGTCAGTAAGGCAGACACTGTACCTTCGTGAGCAGTTTAAGGGAATGTGCCATATATTATATATAAGGGCTAAATTTAGAAATTACTCAAGTATGTCTTGCATTATATTAGGTGTGTATGCTGCAAAAACGAAAAGACTTGTTCCTTTGGGCCGTGCTATGAATTTTCACTCCATATCCATGGCATTTTCATTCTCAGGTGCTCTGCTTTTACCAAACATGCAGTAATAGTAATGTATGTACACAGCAAGATCTGGACATGTACATACATTGCAAATTAGGATGTGTGTACACATTACATACTTTGTAAAAATTATGTAGGGTGACCTCAGTCAATAGGGTACTGAAGGTGATGCATAGAGTCCACAAGTTTTCAGAAAAAGACCTTTGTTTTATACATCAAGCTCTATTATTAAATTCACCAAAGAAATTATCTGAGTAAAATGAGATAGCTACAGCTAGGACAATCTTGGAAAGATTTATACACTACTTGAGAGGGTTTACGAAGCAAACTTGGCAAACAGAGGGGTTTACTGGATCTGCCAAAGTTTGCTACCTGCATCAAGTACCAAATGTAACATCGAAACACACAGTGTAGCCACGCTACGAAGAAAAACAATTGTTAACGTAAACATAGAAACACCTAGATAACGTAAAACATAGAAACACCTCGTTAAATGACAAGTGTACAATCGCTGGTGGTGGCAGAGGGGAAGGTTATTGATTAGTCAGTTGAGCAGTTACGTTGTCGCGCCAATTTATAATCACACATTGTATGTGTCGCAGGGCTCAAATCCAAGCTCTTCAATATATATAGCTTGAGATGGGATGACTGTCCTTGCAAGGTGTTGCAGTGTCTATCTTGCTGCTGTAAACAATTTGCACCTAAATGGGCAAAAATGTGTCATTCGTTCTATATTATAGTACACCCTGTTTCTCTCTCGGCAGGAACGCCAAAGCCACCGCTGCCCACCACAGCCCCACCAACAACAGAAGGAACCACCAGACCGAACAAACCGGGAGGAGGAGATAACCAGAACGTGGCGGGGGTGGCGATACGATCGGCAGTTCCAGCGAGCTACTCACATCACTGTTGCAACAGACACTCCTCACAACTCCCTCCTCCTATTCCTCCTGCTCGACATGTCACACTACACATCACAAATGTCTGTCCATCTCACTACATACTCACACCAGTGAAATACTAAAAAGAGCAAGTCCATTTTTGTTCCCACAAACAAACTTGTCCGTCTATGTCCTTTTTTGACAGCATCTGCTCTAATTTTATGCTTTTGTGTGTATATTATTTTATATGCATTGGTATGTCGCTTTGTGTATCTACTTTTGTCGTTTGATTTACTTAAAATAATCTGGTGTTTTACCATGCATGCATTGGTTGTGCTGCACCTTGCAGTGTTGCTGAGGGTTTGGAAGATTAGTCATGTCACAAGGTAAGATGTCATCTATATTATTATCACGATCGAGTTTTGTGTCTGGAGTGTGTGTCTGGAAAAGGTTGGACTTTTGTTTGGTTGTGGATCGTTGGGTCGCGATCTTGAGAGATATTATTACTGACAGTCTCTGTCATCATCTGTGTTGGTTGTTGTTTGATACAAGTCCAGCAAAAAATACACGTCCTTTTTATTCATTTTTGCCTACGTATATACAGACTTTGTGGGGATGGAGCGATGCGTCTGGCTCGTGAACTCTCCTGGAATTCAAGGAAAAGTCCAGTGCAAATTGAACCAGCTTGATGCCAGTATACACCCGGTGGATCAATGGATCTGCCATTAAAATCACATTCCCAAAGATCGATGAGAGTGCAAAAAGATGAATGAGTGTGCACTAGGATCAAGTGCACATCCATCCTTGACTATCAGTGCACATCACTCAATTGTGCTTGGACCATGAGAGTGCAATTGATAGAGAGTGCACTAGGATCAATGTGGCACAAATTAGAGGCTGTTGACTGAAGCACAAATTACAGTGTCCTTGACTTTTTTTTGTCCATTGTTTTAAATACATTTTGTCTGTTTCGGTGCGCAGTATATACACCTGCAAGAAAAGTGGTTCTACAGAGCCAACACAATGAAGCAAGCACGGGTTCAGTTGCTTCTCTCTCATTATATGCAACCAACTTTAATTTAAATTTAATAAACTGTCTTCCCCACAACCTGCGAAGTTGAGATGGCCGATTATGTGCCGAGTAATGTTCGTAGTAGGGGAAGTTAAGAATCAATTATTGTAAGTGTAAGTTTAGTTCTTTCCAGAAGCGGAAATTAAACACCCCCTTCCCGGCTGATTCTACCACCCCCTCAGCCATCTTGTCCGGCAACTCCTAGCTCCCAACGAGTTCGGAGTCGTCTCCTGAGTCTATCAGAGAGCGGCGAGTTTGAGTTCATTGACGAGGAGGGACATCCCCTCAGCGCCGCCACAATATCGACGACGTCATCCGAAATAGCTCTGAGTGATGATAGAGAGGACCAGATGGGCTCATCCGCAGCCAGCAAGACTATACTAGGACACTACCAAAGAAGAAGAGTCATTCGGTGAAGCAAAAGCGGAGGGAGCAGTGGCGGTGTTAATAACAGAGTGGAATTGGAGGGGCATCTGAGCAGATAGGAACAGGTAGGTACAGGTAGGTACAGGTAGGTACAGGTAGGTACAGGTAGGAACAGGTAAAACTGGGAGGGACATGTCCGCGTAAGTGTGGTCAGCGCAGCAAACTCCAGTTACACCAGTTCAATCCTTCAAGAAAGTCTCAGAGGTAAAAGATACTTGTTTCTCGTGTATATCCAATGAATGTGTGCGTAGGTATATATATTCTGGTAGAACTAGGCGGGTAGAGAAAGCACCGGTTATTTGAGGTTAGTCCGGGTGTGGTAGGTGAGAAAGCAGTCTCCCATACACAGTGCTGGCTTGTCAGAGCATGTGCTGCAAAATGACTTCACCAGTGATCTTCCCCCCACAGAGCAGCGGTCACTGCAGACACGGCAATCTCTCCTCTTCCTGCCTTGATCAGGGAAGTGCCGCCCTCGAAGTCTCTCGACACTCTGGTCCATTCGTTGGTACCCCAAACTATCTTCCTGCACAACCCCTCGGCACAGCTGAACGGCCAATTCTCTCCTGAACTCTTTCAGTGACATCTTCCGAGAGCTGCTGGTGTGTGACTTGTACAGTACATGTGCATTGTTTACTGCTACCTCCAACAACCAGAAGAAAACCTTGCGCCACCATTTGATGGACTTCCGCTGAAAAGCGTAGTACGCCATCATCTGATCCATCCTGTCGACACCCATCATATGCTGGTTATACTCGTGCACCATCTCAGGAAGATGTTTGTTGCCAGACAACCTATATACAAGGACGTAAGTTCATACATACGTAGTAATACTATGCACATGTTTGTGGTCATGTACCTTATGAACTAAAAGTATGATGCACATAATATAGCATGTTTATAGCTAATATTGCTTTACGCAACGCACCTGGAAGGCACATCAATCATCTTGTTTGAGTACTTAGTAGTCAGCATGATCAGTGTTAGTTTTGTCCGTCCATTCTGTTACCACCATATTCCCCTTATGGTATCACACATCACCCTTTTTCCTTTTTCTCTTTTGTTTTAGGGCCTGTGGCATGTCCTTCCTGTTCGCCATCGCTGTGCCAGTGAGTGTAGTTTTGATGGCAGCAAGCTCAAGAGCAAGTATGGGACTGGTGTAAAATCTGTCCGTATACAAGTCGTACCCCATGTTCGCGATCGGCTCCATCAATGTAAGTACAACCTTTGTTGTGTGGTTCAGCTCTGGCCTGTTTATCAGTTCCGTCTCCCTACCGTAGTAGATGAGAACTGAATAGAGATAACCGGTGTCGCAGTCTGATAGCACGTACGCCTTTATTCCCCAGGGTGTAGGCTTGCCTCTGATGTACTGCCGGAAGAATATACGGCCTCGGAAAGCTATCATAGCCTCATCAATCGATACAGCTTTTGATGGAGTGGAAAACAGTTGGAATAGGGGGAGGAGGAGATCAATGAAACCCTGGATCTTAGAGCGCCTTGTCGGTCCATTTATTACTCCTACATGCAGGCTCCAAAATATTTGCAAAAATCGACCCCGTGAAAGCACGCGGCGAAAAAAAGGGAAGTTCAGTGTTTCCTGTTGTGACCAGTACTCCCTAATTTCAGGCACTTGGACCAACCCCATGTTGAGAATGAGACCAACAAACGCTTTCATTTCAGCTACTGTCACATCCACCCATTTACGAAACAGTGAGCGTCGACTCGGCCGTGCATTCGACATGCCGATGGCGTGCATAGGCGTTGGTCTGCTGCACTAGGTACATCCAAATGCTAGCATTGAAGAAAAGCTCTATGTATTCCAGTGGTGTTGCATCCCTTCGCAGTGGGATTTGAGGACCGGAGTTGGCGGAGAAAGGGGGAGTAAGTGGAGCTGGAATTTCACCTGTGTAAATAATATAAGTATTTTCCTCCCAGGTCTGAGACACAGATCAGCTACATTCATCTTGCATTTCTTTCATCTATGTGTAATAATGCATCTAGATACACTACACATACGTGCAGTCTGTCTCCAAACATCTCTCCTTGTATCAGTCATATCTTCACTTTCTTCAGTACTATCATCTTCACTCTCTTCATTTTCACTAACTTCACTATCACTCTCTTCCTCTATATCTGACCAATTCGCGAGTACTTCCTCCGCCTCCATTTCCTACCCGACAAAGAACGGGAGAGATCGCGGCTGCTCACTGCGCACGCGCGATCAAAGTTGCCGCCGCCCCCTGACCTTATGAACTCTGTGCTTGCTAGCTCCCAGGTGAACACGGCTGACTGTAGGATGGCGGTAGGCACCCGGTAGGACCGGCGAAGGACCCTTACCAAGGTAACAGTTTGCATGTCTCAGCATGTGAGACAATCGTCTGCTCGCGTTAACGTGGAATGTCTCAGCGTTTGAGACACTCGTCCGCGTGCGTGTACTTAGTGTGTCGCAAACGCTGAGACCGTCGTCCCGAATGAGTTAAGAATCAATTATTGTAAGTGTAAGTTTAGTTTCTTTCCAGAAGTGGAAATTAAACACCCCCTAATTTTCACAGATGTGTATATATACCATGCAGTCATCCATCCACCAAGTCAACCAAAAATGTTTTCTCTGCAGTTGTTGACTGTGGTAGTCTTGCTGACCCGGCATTTGGAGAAGTGAGAACTTCTGACACAACGTTCAACTCAACAGCCACTTACACCTGCAGTGATGGCTACAGTCTAGTGGGAGATACTACCAGAACATGTCTGGCTAGTGTTCTCTGGTCTGGAGATGAACCAACATGTACCAGCCATGCAATCGGTAGCAGTTGTCCTGCAATAACGCAAACAGATGTTGAACGTGTTCTAAGCTCATACGTCGCCGAGCAGACTTCATGCTCGGGGCAAACGAACTGCCCTCCTCAAATTACCATCATTGACATGTACATCAACTGTTTGTCATCTGGTCCACTCCGTGATACCTACACACATACAACAGTCACGGTGCTCTACACGACAATCGGGATGCAGTACTTGGCGCAGGCGGACATTGGGTGCTCTAACTCCACCGGCAGTTGGGAGGCCAGTGTCCTACGCTACATAGCATCGAGTCTGGACCAAGTGTTTGTGGTGGGGAATTGGACAGAGAATGAGGATACTAGAAACTCGTGTTCTGTTGTCTCAGCCCCCAGCTGGCTACTGAACTAGGAACCACTTCCGACTCCATTTACCACTGTATAGGTTAGTCAGTAAGGCAGACACCGTACCTTCGTGAGCAGTTTAAGGGAATGTGCCATATATTATATATAAGGGCTAAATTTAGAAATTACTCAAGTATGTCTTGCATTATATTACGTGTGTATGCTGCAAAAACGAGCACTTTACCTGCAATCGTCGCATTAACGTGAGCCGGAGGGAATCTATCCGCCGCAACCGTCACACCCTCTAAAGTCCCACCACACAGTTATTTCCCATTGCCTTGAAGGACCCAACACTCACGATTGACCACCGCCAATTGTCCCTCTACAGCCTAACACTCAGGGAACTTGGGTTTCTTATTGACTCCCAGCCACTGGTATGTTTCTGCATCAATGGACCTACTGTCCCCATCTCCTTCCGGGCGACTGCCAATGGCGGGGATGCTGCGAGTCACATGAGAGTGACAATGGACACCAGAATCATCAGCATATACCTGAAATGGACGACATCAACTCTTCTGAAATACGTCGAGTGCGTCAGTCGGTTCCCTAACTCTAGACTTATCCACAGAAACACAGAAGTCCCCCATAATCAACCAATAGAGAAGTTATTTGCCCGACAATGGGTTGTCAACGATCCTAGGGGTAGAAGGGCAATATCACCTAGTTGTATTAGAATTGTGTAACAGTCTATATTTTTGTCTCTCTCATACAGTCAGTGTTTCCATTTTTGCGTTTCAAACAACCAAGCCAACGAACCACCCTTTGCCTGTTATATCGCATTTGGAGCGGCTCGACGGTTCAAAGGCTGCGGTTTTATTTGCGGCTTTAGCTTATTATACTCGCAGCTACCGCCACACAGACCTCATTTTAGGACGAATTTGCGGAAAATGCTTCTCTGCTGTGGCATGAGGCCAAAAAGAACCGTGGTTGCACCAGCCCCTCCATCTCCCTACCCCCCCCACCACCGGCGGAGCTCTACGACTCCGAAGCAAAGGACCAAAGTTATTTCAGCGAACTGTCCACCTTCGCTGAGATAAAGATGCCGAAACGCCCGCGGAGCTCCTGCCAGCAGGTCATCAACACGATGCCCTATTTCGGGCCGTTCGCCCGTCGAAGAGTGACTTTTGTTGTAGAAGAATCTAGAACGACTGTTTTGGTGGACAATCAACATATAACAAACCGCTTAGATTTTACGCAGGGTCGAAGTGGCAGATCCATCAAAGATAGATGTATAGCTTTCCTTCACGCGACAGGTCGAGACGGCGCCCACTGCGAGTATAATGTCCCTTCCCCAAAGCCGCCAACACTGAAGTTTTTTTGCGAGAGACGTATATGGCTCAGCGGTGAAACGCCACTGGGGATGCGGCTGGGAGGCTCGCAGGTTCAACCAGTATCCGAAGCAGACCCTGAAAGTAAACGTGTGGCTGTCGTCCGTTGTGCGCGCTCAGCCGATGGCTGGAGGGACGAAGAAACTCAAAATCAGCGTGCCGGTTTGTCTCTCTTTCGGCGAATTAGAATACTTTATGCGAGAAGCGCTTTACCTGCAGTCGTCGCATGCGGCGCTACATTTACGCGAACCGGAGGGGATCTATCCACTGCAACCGTCAGACCCACTGAAGCCCCATCACCGAGAGCTGGAGTGCTTCGTCAGAGTGCCGCCCGTCTGTCTGACTACTCCGTGACCGTTTCTTCTCCCCGTCTCCTTGATTGGCATAGGGACAGTCAGAGTCACTCCTGCAACGACAGTGCTTGAGCTTGAATGTGCGATCGCAGAGCTCATTGGTCTACAGCTGGGAGACTTCGTCTACATCTCAGCTCTCTTTTCTTCCCAAGTTAGGGAGTCGTTTGGCCTTGGAATGTTCCTCAGTGCCAGCCGAAGAGAGGCGGATGCAATGGCTCGGATTGACCAGTCCAGACGATTCCCCATTGCATTGAAGGACTATTTTGTAAGCACGCAGTACCCCACTAATCAGGACACCTCAGTAAACAGGAGAGGACACTCCCACTAATAAGGACCTGAGAGCAGGACACTTCACTAATCAGGACACCTGAGAGCAGGACACTTCAATAATCAGGACATGAGAGCAGGACACCTCACAAACCGGGACACCTGAGAGCAGGACACCCCACTAATCAGGACACCTCTACATAATAATTATTACGACAATCATCCCCACTTGCGGATGTGATTCCCCTCTAACAGACACGCAAATTACCATGTCATCATTGTTTGTACTGATGCATACCCCATAGAGAAGACTTGTACTTCAGGTGAGTAGTTTGTTCAGACGCATGTTTCGAGGGTAGCTCTTCCTTCCTGGTAAGCCTGGGAGAGAGGGGAGAGGTCAGAGGAGAGAGTGTGAACACAGAAACATATGCAGGTTTTACCGGCTTTGTGTTCAAAACAGAGGAATATGAGTGCATGAGCGCTGGCAGAGATAGCATTCTTCACCGGGTTACCTCAGATTAATTAATCTGCGCATCTCGCTCCCGATCTCACGCCTGGTAGAGTGAAAGAATGGTGTTGAGTGCGTAAGTCAGAAGGAGAGGAACAAAGGTAGAAAGGAAAGAAGATTTCAGCTCTACCAGTGGGATTCCACCACTTCAGTAAGCCTTTTGTTCAAAACAGAGGAGTCATGCATACCAACACATGCATGCGTAGAGTCTTACTGAAAGACGACTCCACTGAACTTGCTTGGGCCGATTTCTCAATTCAAACTGATTAACGTATACACATCATTACACCTATATATTCAGACAAGACTTGTGTGGAATGGTAAAGGCCTAATGGTAAACTGATACCAAACTGGAGTGAAAGATTATCAGAGTGTGAAGGGAGAGTGGTGAAACAAAATGGGAAGGAGATGAAAGAGGATCTCACCATTTTAGTTTCAATCTGCTCTCAGTTTGGAAGAGCACTATTCTGACTGTGGTTCTACTGTGGAAAAGGAGAGGGAAAGGGAGGAGAGGTTGATGCTTGCCATTCGTTGTGACTTCCTGAGCCCCCAAGGTACACAGAGCGAGCGGATCAGGTCGCGGTAAGCCTAGTACGATTATGCATATTGGCTTTATTGCTAGTTTTCACGGCATATCTCTCAAACGCAGTCGTTTCAGGAAAATCGCCATTTTTTTCAGGCTCGCGTAGTTCGGAAGCCGTTGGTATCGCCTAAAGGCCACCCCGTAGCCTGTAGTGCCAGAATAAGCGTCAACACAAACAGATAGAACGACTACTGTAACCCTCGCTGCGCATGCACACCGAGGGTTAATAAAGACCCACATATAAGGCTCTCCATAGTGTCTGCAGGAGTTATTGGCCAGTGACAGGACAGTAGTAGAGCTGTTGGTTGAACCAGGAACCTTCTCCTGCTGAATGGAACCAGAGAGACGGACAGACAGAGATAGAGGTAATTGATTTTCTTAAAATTCACTGGCCATTAACCCTAGGCCTTGCACACACACAGCTGGAGCACACCAAAGGGAGGGGTGTGTGCCCACTGGGTGGTGATACAGGGCCATCGTAGGGTAATGGCCTCCAAAAATTGGGTTTGTAGGTTCCCCTCCTAAACCCCATTGAATGGGCCAGCTCTAGAGAGCCAGCCAGCTTAGCCCAGGGATGCTAGCCCTCACATTATATACCAGAAAAGAGCAGGAACAGTTGTGGTTTGTGTTAAAAATTCATTGCTATATGGGAGTGGCCTACTCACAACTAACAGGTTTTAACATGCAGTTGACCATAGACCAAAGAGCCACACAACTACTGAATATGCCATACTTTAGTAGTAAGGATAAGGGGCAAGAATAATATGAGACACGGTATATACTATGGTTACAGGATACATTGTGCACGTGAAACCGTCACCCACACCAACGCAGAAAGTATGTGGCCCTACCTGTGCTGAGACAGTCACAAGCTGTCTTACACAGGCATTACTGGACAGTCCTTTTAGGCTCAGTTCTACATACCTACAACCAGCAGTACGTGTAGTGTTTCTCTGATCTCCGTGCCACTCACCAATTACAGTAGAAAGTAATGTCATTCAATGTCTGCCATGTGTGTAAGTACACATCTACACCACTGACTCTGATGGTGATCAGAGTGTGTAGAAAGACATGTGCATACGATAGCCACATCCGCAGGCTCTTTGTGGTAGAGGAAAAGAGCCTGGTACTCTTACTCTGGTGATCTTACAGCCAGGAGGAGGACAGCAATACAACAATACGCATGGCTATCCTGAGGGAAAATAAAGCACAGCTACTCATTCGGAACACCTTGAATACACCCAGTGATTGCTTTTGTACTTTTATACGGCATGTGAGGGAAAATAAAGGACAGCTACTCATTCGGAACACCTTGAATACACCCAGTGATTGCTTTTGTACTTTTATACGGCATGTGAGGGGAAAACAAAGGACTTTACTCATTCGGAATACCCTGATTACACCCAGTGATTGGTTTTGTACATTTATATGGCATGTGAGGGGAAATAAAGCACAGCTACTCATTCGGAATACCGACTACACCTGGTATCCTTAGGAGATAGCAGTGGATTTTGATGAAATTAATATGTATTATGATACTTTGTAGCTCACCAGTAGCAAAGTTGAGCAGCTTGTGATACACGAGATACGGGCAATAGGTCCTGCAAAACCTAACAAGTTTTGCCTCTCTCAGCATCGGTAGAAGAGAAAGAAGGGGGGAAATGAGGAAGGAAAGAGTACGCAAAGATAGGCTAGCAATGCTCCAATCTTCCCAGCTATGCCCCAACCTACTCCCTTCCTCCCGGCTAGCAATGCTTTCCCACCCACTCCCCTCCCCTTGGCTAGCAATGCTCCAACCCACTCCCCTCCCCTCCCTTCGGCTAGCAATGCTCTCCCACCCACTCCCCTCCCCTTGGCTAGCAATGCTCCAACCCACTCCCCTCCCCTCCGCGTGCCCCCTCCCCTCCCTTCGGCTAGCAATGCTCTCCCTCCCACTCCCCTCCCCTTGGCAAGAGAGTATCACAAATACTAATAGTAATGACTTTCACAAAGGGTAAAGCTCTCTGCCTGGACTGCAGAGTGTTGTAGTTTGGAATCACACCCAGGGAAGCTCTTTTTTCATTGAATTCACCTGAGTATAGCTGTGTTGTTTGCCTTATATTATTTGCATACAATAGTATGTATCTACAACAATAACTAACCAACACAGTCAGTGTGGAAGATAAGAGAGAGAAAGAGAAGGGATAGAGGACAGAGACCCTTATTTCTATGATCGTCTAGCACCACATGATCAGGGGGTTTCAAGCCGCGTTCCGTAAGTGATTCCATCACTGTCCTGCTCCAGCAACTTAGAAAGAGAGAGGAGGGGAGATGTTATATATAGCTCATGAAACACTGACTGCACATGTAGAAAAGACTGAAGCCAAACTGACATTACCCTCTCCCTCTGTTCCCTCTCTCCTCTTCCACACATGCAAAGAATGCTCATTAGTTGGAAGACGAGTCACGCCACATTTACAACACCAGCCATACACATATTGGGCTCACTGTGAATAAACTACCGGCATTCCCTCCTTAGGCCTGTGGCTTGCTGTCCCGTGGTCAAGTGAACTCTAGCTCATCTCCCTCTTCCTCGTGCGCATGCTTAGTTCAGGGGAAGCTGTTGTGTGCATGCGTACAGATGTGGGCGGGACCCGATAGTAGGCTCAGCAGCGTGCCTGGAGTGTGTTCTGCAAGAGAATAGCGATGTTACGGGGTTTACCTACGTGTGTTCCCACAGTCTAGCGTAGCCTGGCTCATGAGCAGCATACATAACCCCGTACAGAACCAAACGCTTGGACCAAGTAGACCTGAGAGACTAGTCTGGCACAGCCAGTCTGAAAAAGGCAGGCTACGCCAGACCCAGAGCAGCTCTTTTTTTCTAGTTTGCCTAACTGTAGCTGTGTTGCTTGCCTTACATCATGTGACAGTGTGGTGTGTGAACATACTTTGTGTGAGCTTGTTTGTCAATGTTGTGTTCCTTTGTACTTATAAAGTGGTTTCCAACACTCTATAATGTGTATATATTATTTTGTGCCTACATATATCCCACTGTACCAGTTGATTGAGCATTGTTTGTTCTAAGAACATGGCAGCACACTCTACACTTACATACTCTTTGTACCACGTATTCACACATGCACATGTATATAGCCTTACATCATGTGCATAATGTGTATATACAAAAATTGTATGATGACTGAGAGTAAGATCAAAGGAATTCCAGCTAGTCCAAACAACGTACACTCGTAGTGAGCGTTTCCTGCTGAGTTTACGGGTAGTTATACGATAAAGAGGCCATACGATTTCCCCATACTTTAGCTGTATGTCAACTTATTTGCATAAACCACAATGGGTATATGGTAGTTATACGATAGTAGGAAATTGGCAGCGTGTAATGCAATTAGGGGGCTTTTACACTCTGTGTGTGCTGCTGTTTCTTTACCAGAAGGGAGTGTTTTCAGGCTAGAATGGCCAGAAACTGCTCTAGTATATACGCGGTCTGAAAACTAGCTAAAAACTGCTTCCCGACGCGTAGGCTCCCGTAGACTGGAACAGTATGTGACTTTCAGCTTTCTTGCTACTGCAACAGGCTGCATTCGAGAGCGCTGGGTATAGCGGGAGAGAAAGCGAGCCAGAGCGGCAGCTACAAAACTCGCGTGGAGTCCAGCAGCGAAAAAGTGACGTACTTGTAACGTTGAACTCTCGAAAAAATAACCATGGCTTCTGCACAACCGCCCAGCTTGACCAAACTAAAGCGCTTATTGCAGCTGTCTCTCCGCTCCCGATCGGTCGCTAGCTCTCTCCGGCCGTACACTCGAAGCTTTTGTGCGATCTCATTGGTCAGAGCCTTACCGCGGAATGTCATCATACAAACATGTTATACGATGGCTTTGCTTGTGGTTTACTGGTTGTACACTCGTGCCTTCAGTTTTGATAGACCACTCGGGCTACGCCCTCGTGCCCTATCAAAACTGGCCACTCGTGTAAAACCAGTAAACCACGCGCCGCCATCGTATAACCTATACATATCTTATGGGGAGGCCCAAACCAGTATGTTTGTGGTAAGTGAGAGAAAAGAGAGGAAGAGAAGGGATAGAGGAGAGAGACCCTTACCTCTGTGCATCACACCATCAGGAGGTTACAAACAGTGTTCTGCGAGTGATTCCATCACTGCCCTGCTCCAGTGACTGAGAAAGAAAGAGAGGAGGGGAGTTGTTTTAGCTCTTGAAACATTGACTGCACATATGTACATAACAATGTAGCCTCTGTGCAGAAAACACTGAAGCCTACAGTAGCAAATACTGACATCACCCCCTCCTTTCTTCCTCATCTTTATTTACTCCCTCTCTCCTCTTTCACACATGTGCAGAATGATCGTAGGTTGGAAGACGAGTCATGCCACATTCACAACACATGTCAACACACTCTCTTAGGCTCGCTGTGATATATTGTTCTACACGCATTCCCTCCCTACGCTTGTGGCCTTACTGTCCTGTGGTCAAGGGAGCTCTAGCCATATATATACCTTCTTACGCATGCTTAGTTCAGGGGAAGCTCTTCTGCGCATGCGTACAGATGGGGGCGGCACCCTGCAGTAGAAATGGCTCAGCAGTGCGCCTGGGAGTGCGGAGAATGGCGGGGGTATATACGGGGTACGGGGTTTACCTGTACGCATGTTCGCGCAGTCTAGCGTAGCCTGGCCCATGAGCAGCATACAGAACACAACGCCTGGACCAAGTACCTGAGAGACTGCGTTTCCCCTGAATAAGGCTGGTACCGAGATTACCCAGTGAGACAAAGGATCAATGCCCACTCTATATACACTATTCGGACACTATTCCAGTGCCTCTCGCGGCTGTCACGCCGTTTTACAAAAACTCCGTCCCACACTCAAACGGGCAGGGTGTGGTAACTACCGTACACTGTACATCTGTCTCTAAACTCACCAGCAAGGAACGAAGAACATCCATACAGAGCTCCAAAAGCTGCACACGTCGATCGATCAATAGAGCAGTGTAAGTACATACGCACGCACGTGGACGTACGTATATTACAAAGATTTTGCGACATCACGTGAGCTTTTCGCACTGCGCATATGCACATACGCAGGCAATTTACACTGCCGCAATGCGCTTGTGCTGGTAATAACCGCACCCTTTCTTATTGAATTATGTCATCGTCGAGAAGTCAAGGCACGTGACGCAAACGCCTACTGCGCATGCACAATCGCGAAAGAGGCGTGGTATTAAATTTCCAGGGGCAAAATGGCGGGCTGCAACGACGTGTCCAGTGACCTCATGACCCTTCCTGAAATACTGAAATTCATGAGAAGCGCTGTAGTGCGCATGCGTAGCCCAGAAAAAGGGGCGTAA
>CASHTH010002837.1:0-47143 GCA_030341885.1 Geodia barretti | reverse complement strand
GGGAGGGTGGGGGTCCTGAATTATGCCGATTATTTTCCGTGCGCTTCTCGAGCACCAGCTTCCATTCCCGGAAGGTGTCCCGATACCTTCCATACCCCGCCAGTTTGCTCGATTATCCGGGCGATCTGCCGCCCCTGAATCCCCGTTCAGATGATCTCCGGATGGCTAATAGTCCCCCGGTTTCCGACCACCAAGAAAGACCGTCCCCACAGAAACATCACGTTCTGGCTGCCGAGGAGGGTCTCCAGGTGTAACGGAACACCTGGTGCTCGCAATCGCCCCCACCAAGGCCATCACCACGCCAACCCCCCCACCCTGCGGTGAGTCTCCTTGCACAGGTGCCGTCCGCTTCAGGGCTGTCCAGGAAAGGTTATGCCCAGGAGGCTGAGCATCATGAACTCGGCGCGCCAATGGCAGCACCATGGGCTTGACGATGGGAATGGCCAGGCCAGCGCCGAAGGCCGCCGAAGATGGCGCCCACCAAAGAGCTCATAGGCCGCAGCCCCCTTGCTCCCGGCTTCCCCCGCTTGGCAATGGCATGGCCTTCGACACGGTGGCCGCTGTTATGCCCTCCCGGGAACCCCTAACAGCACGGAGTGAGATGTCGCCTGTTGTGGTGGCGGTGAGCCGCGTGGCTCCCCTCAGGAACGCGAAGTGCCGTGGTGGGTCCATCGTGTAGTGACGGCACATCAGGCCATTGTAAGTGCCCCCGCCAAGTCCTCAGATCCCCACCCCAAAGTCCGAGGCATGCCACCAGCATGAACAAGAAGGGGTCCTGTCCGTCCGCCGCAAAAGGCAGCACGGGCCGCCACCGGGCGGAACAGGGAGCGAAATATCATCATGCGAAATCTTGTCTTGTGACGACGCTTAATCAATTCTTCTAGCCCCGCGGGTCATGCGGGGGGTCTCGATACCAAATCTTAACCTCATATCCGACTCATCACTCTTTAAGTTAACCCGTGGTTTCCAGTTCGTCCGCGTTGCGGCCGGCGATTCGTCCGGTGACGAAGCACAATCACAAAAATGATTTTCCCGCCTCCATACAGATGGCCGAAGGACGAAGCCGCACTCGCCGGCGGAGAAGAGCCGCCGGATGGGCTCGTGGGCGCCACGTCCCTCACGTTCTCTCGCCGTGTTGCACCGGCCCCCCCCCTGGGGTTTTGGTTGACGATGGCCGACCATCCATCAGGTATAAGGGAGGCGTTTCGATGGACAGTCCGGGTGCCGGCAGCGTGGGAGCCGGTCGTGTCTCGCCGCCTGCGCCAACCAGGTTCCATCCCTCCACCGTGCGGCGAGTACGCGCATCCGCGGGCGGGATTATCCCGTCGATCTCCTCGAGGCGTCGCCTTCCGGATCCATCCCCGCTCCTTCCTCCAGGTTGTCCTCGCTCCAGTCGTAGGAGACGTTCTCGTCGTGCACCGCGGCTTCCCACCGGGCCCAGCTTGCAGAAGCACAAAGAGAAAGAGCAAAAGTGCAAAAAAAACCAAGAAGAAGAAAAGCCCAAAAAGAAGAAAAAAACATAAAAAAAAAGATACGACAAAAACAAAAAATGCCCCCAGTCCCCAAAAAAGCAACAGAGACAGCCCTTCTCGTCGAACACACCATTTTAGGCGGTGATGCGCGAAACTCCTGACGTGTCGGCGTCGTAAACTTCTCAGCGCCCGGTTGCCGTGTCCTGACCTCGCCGGCGATATTCGTTCATGAACACTAGAACATAAAAAAAAACCCGTACTTGGTCCACCGCGATCCATGGCAGACCCAGTCGTCCTTTGCGCGCCCCCTGAAGCGTGGCGAAGGCCAGCGGAATTCCGTACTGAACACGTAGCTTCCGTTGAATGCCACAATGTGCCACATTGACGTTCCCACTTGTCCTGGGCATGGTGAGACTGCCGTCGCCGGTGTTGCCGGTGAAGAAGCTGTACACCCCGGCATGGCCTCCGAAAATAGTTGCGCTTCGTGGGGATTTCCCCTCGTTGTTCTCGAACCCGCCGCAGGCGAGGATCACCCCTTTTCGCGCTCTGATGGCGCTCCTGGCCCTCGTGCTCCGCCCAGTAGCCCTACGAAATTCCATGTTCCGGATCCCGGATAAGGACGCCTTGTCGGGCGTGGCCGAGGCGCACCGAGATTTGCGCCGCACCTCGAGACGTTTGTCCAGCAGCCCCTTGCACAGGGCGCGCCGCCCGCAGGCCTTGGCCCACGCGAAGCCCCTGGTATCCTTCCATGGCGCGATCTTGAAGGCCGTCGAAACCGTCGGCCGCCTGGAAGTGTAGGTGCCGCCGTTTCCGCTGCTCTTCAGTTCGAAGGCGTTTCCTTGACGAGCTCCTCCACACGAAGTCCTTCATCCTCCGTCTGCCCTTGGCCAGCGCCCGGCCCCCCCCCAAGCACGTCGTCGGGTGTCCTCCGCGTTGGGTGCTGCAGATACTCGAACCGCAACCTTTTCCGTCCTTCCCCCTCGTCTAGGCGGTGCGATGCCGCCGCCGCAGGTCGAGATGTCCGCCGGGGTTGGTGCATCTTTTCCACGAATGGTGACCCTCGGCGCCGTATCCGCCGCCTCTACCGCGCCACGCCTCCGGCGAGCCGAACCCCCCACCAGCACGTCGGTCTCAATTCCCAAAAATGGGCGGGAGCCCGGTACATAGTTGTTCAGGTTGCTCTCCCTCTACACAAGCCGCCCCGTCTCCAGTAGCTTGTGTCGGGCGGCAGCGCCGTGCGGGCGCGGGCCGGGTTTTGAAACCGCCTACATCGGATTCCGGTTCCTTTCCTGTCGGCCGCAGGACACTAGTGGTGGTGTCTCACAAATACGGTTACGAATCTGCAGGGTCCTTTGCCGTCGCTGCGTTGCCCTTCCTCGCAGTGGTGCCCGCCACTGATGAGGGCACTGCCAGTCCCCTACCGGCCTGAGCGTCGCGAAGCTAGTCGAAGGACGCCTTGCCGCGACTCAAAATGCCCTCGCCCTTTATAACCGTATTTGTAAGACACCCCACAGGACCGGCCCGGCAGAAGTCACGTCCCGCCGTGCCGCGGTTGTTCACCACATCCCCTGCCGAGTCCCGGTGATCCCAGGGTCACCGTCTTCGTGTCATCGTCCTTGGCCGTGCTACGGCCCGAATACGTGGTCAGGGTCGCCATACAGGCCGGGACGGGCCCCTGAACGGTTCGGCGTTTTCAGGAACCGTCGTCCCCCCATCCAGTTTGGTCACCAGCCTGCGCCACCCAGCCCGAATCGCTCACGCCGTTGTCGAACGCGCCGGCATGAAAAAAGCACACAACGCCGCCGGCCATGTTGGGTCCTCGTGGCTTTGCGAGTACTTGACCTGAAAGCCCGTGACCCGGGTTCACCATGGGCCGTGTGCATGTGGCTCTTGCTGAGGTCCCAGATAACCCCAGCGGCCAGCCTTGTAGGATGGCCGATGGCGCTGTTCCACGCTACCATGTCGCCGAGGGGTGATCGGGCCGCCGCACGAATGGGCGGGATCTCGCTTCCGCACCTCGACGTCCTCGAAAAAGCGTGTCCCCCCGCCGCGGCGGTATTCGCTACGGTTCCACGTGGCCTCTATCTGTTTCAGTTCCTCGTCCCCGTAGTGCGGCACCTGATGCCTCCATCATGTCTTAGCCCCGATCTGGTAGCCATGATCAGGGTGCCGTGGCTCTTGCCACCCAGGCCGTCCGGTTGGCTGTAGTCGATCGCCGAGAGGACGAAATTGAGCCGCCGGCCATCCCTTGTTACGCTTCTCGACGAACTCTCCTTCTGGCGTGGCTCGGACACTCGGTTCCCTGCGTACACGTGTCCGAACCACTCTCCCCTCGACCCGCCGATGAGGGATGCCAACGGCGCCTTCACGGGCGCGCCGTGAAGGATCGGGTACGGGGTGACGATGACGAATGCCGGGCGGTGCCTGGGCCCATGCCCTTCCCCGCATGGGACGGAATCTCACAGGATTTGTCGTCGTCCGTTCCGTAGTCGAAGTGCTTGATGGCAATCCCCGGTCACGGAGCTGACTCCCCGGCTTGGCGTTTCCTCGACGACTTGCCCGTCATTTCCTCCGTGACGGCCCTGCCACGCGTCGATGGGCGGCGTCCCACCTTCGACATTTCCATTACTGCTTGTCCGCTGTCATGAACTCTCCCCATTTTGATCTGATGAAACGGCGATTCCGCCCTCTCTTTGTAGGTCGGATTAGCCGAAGGCGTATCCGATATGCGCATTCGGATTAACGCCTTCGGCTATCCGACCTACGGGATCGCCGGTGATGTCCACTATTCCTCTTTTCCCCTCTTCCCAAATATCCCACTTCCTGTAGCAAGGAAACCGTAGCCGCCGAGCATCGGCGGATCGGTCCCGGCGGGCATAGCCGAGTCCGAACTCCACCGGAGCCCGGGCACGGGGACGAAGTCCCGTCCGGAGCCGTCCTCGGTCTGTGGACCGCTGTTGCTGGGAGATGAATTGTGCTCGAAAAAGAAACAAGTCCTTCGGCCGTCTTGATGGTAGAGGGTGGAGTGTGGGGGGTGGCCCGATTCTAGCCGCGCGAACATGGTCGCGAATGTGTGCTGGCAGTTCCGCTAGCACAAAAAAAACAAGTTTCCTCGTGAGCCGGGTCAATCGAGCGATTCCGCCCGCCGGCCGGCGTGTTGCGCAGCGCTCCTCCTCGTGCCCAGAGAGTCGTCGAGTCCGCGAATTCTCCCTCCTTGCAGTATGGCTTCCCACTGGACGTCACTGGTGCCTCCGATGAATACGTGGCGCCGTCCCGTCTCGAATACCCGGTAGATGCCTCACCATCCAAGGTCCTGCCCACGCCGCGCTCGGTCATGTACGTGCACGACGTGACCTCTCCGGAATGCCGGCCTGGCGATGTGCTGGAAACCAGAACACCTGCGGTCTCGACACGAACAGCCCCACCCGCATGTCCCAGTTGTCCCCTGACCGTCGCGGCCGCGCTTGAGTAGCGCCGTCGAGGATGCCGATGACGCGAACGGCGCCGGTCCAGTCACCCACGCACCGAGGCTCGCCGGCCTCGAGCGGCATGCCCGCCGTTTCATGTAGGCCAGCCCGCCCATCATCTGCGCCGGCTCGTCCAGCAGGTTGCGTTCTCGTAGGGTCGGAGAGGACCCCTTTGATTTTGATGCCGCAATGCAGCGCCGTGGGCCCCGGCTTGATGCGTTTGCAGGCGTCGTGATCCAGGCCCATGCGCTCCAGCACCCCGGGACCAGTACGTAGTGTCGATGAGCACGTCGCCAGTGCGCAGGAGGCGCATCGAAGCCTCACGCCCGCGCGGACCTTGAGGTCCAGGGGATCTTCGCTTGTTGCCCTTGAAGGCCGAAGTACCCTGGTTGCCGCGGGTGAACGGGCCCTGGTCGCCCGCTGGTGCCGGGCCTCCCACCTTTGATAGAACTGTCGGCCCCCAACGCGTCCAGGATCAAGGTCCTGCCGTGGGCCGGCCACGATATGGCCGCGCTCCAAGACTCTGATTCGTCAATCATGGTGTGTTGGCGGGGCGCTACGAATCCCGGGCGAATTGAGGCTTACCCACCCCGCTCGAACGCTCCTAACAACGCGCGGCTTTCCCTGTCAACCCGCGGCTTGCCGCACGGCGGATGATGATGGCGAGGCTCCTTCTCGTCCTTGCGTGGCGGGTCCATGCTCGGACGCCAGGATGAAGCCGTATTGGGGGAGGTGGTAAATACACAAAAAGAACAATCAACAAACAAATACTAGAAAAAAAGAGCGAAACAACACCACGACCCGAACAGTTTAACTCTCAACAAAACGAAAGGGTTGTTCTCCTGGTTCTCATCGGTAACCAACAAAACTAGAAACACCTCTTCATTAGAGCGCCAGCTTATATTAGGCGCTTTACCATAACATTGTTTAACACACACCCAACAACACACAAAAACCAAACACACAAAAACATTTATTAAAACAACAAAAAAACCTAAAAAAAAAATAATTATATACACACAAACCATTTTGTTACGCACATTAAGAAGACAACAACTCTCCCTGACCGATTTGCACTTTAAAAGCCCTGATGCAATGCTTTTCCGGTTTTAGTAACCGGATGCGTAATCCCCTCCCACCCACGCATCAACGCGCCGCTCGGAGCTACATTTGATTTCTCTAATAAAATACAACAACCACACCAGAAAGTTTAAAATTAAAGATTTTAACAAAAAACAACAGTCAGAGTTTTGTAGTTTGTGCTAACACCACAACAATAGAAAGTTAGGTTTTCAAGCACAAAGAGGTCAATCACAACAATGTGAAGATTGGTGTGTTTTTTTTCCCCCCCCCACCCACTCACTTTCCACCCAACGCCCCCCCCCGCCCTAACTTCTTCCCCCCCTCGCCCCCTTACCGCTCTTTCCTTTTGTCAAGACCCCGCTCCCCTATCGGCCCTTTTCCGACCTCACCCCCTCCTGTTCCCCCCCCACACACCCCCGCCAACCCCCCCCGTGTCTCCTCTCCTTTTTCAACCCCACGAGCCCCGTCATAGCGGTTGCTTGTTTGTTGGAGTGGTTGACCAAACAACATTCCATCCTCGCAGGTAACTCACTAGCGCGGACCTCCTCCGGCCTCGCCCAATTTTAGACAGCGCTGACACTCGCTACCCCCCCCCCCTGATCTTGTATATCCTCACATTGAAATCCTCCTCCCGCCGCTTGTTTTGTACAACTACGCCCCACGTTTGCCCACCTGACTGAACTGGCCGCAGAAGCCCGCGGCCTCCCGACCGCTCCAATCACGCCTACTATCTGTTGTCCCCGCTCCCGGCCCCTCCGCATGACGTAAAGGTGTTGTAGGGTTTTAATTTTCTTTGTGCCTCCTTTTCTCCGCAGAGCACCCTCCGGATCCCCGCTTTATCCCCAGTCTGGCTCTCACACCACGCTTTCCTGGGGGTGACGAGAAGATCGTAGACGCTAACTTTCCTGTTTTTGATCGCCCCCCACACCATCCCCTCCTTACTCAAACCCAATAAATCCTCGCGTGCCCACTCGTGCAGCAGGGACGAGCCCACTTTTTGTTTCAATCGGTGACCAGCTGGACAATCAATGTTTCGGACGCGCGTGTACTACCCTCCTCCCCCTCCCCCCCCTTCCCCCACCCTTTTTTTTTCCCCCCTTACCTCCGGGAACGGAATCGGACTTTTGCGACTCCGATACGCGGACCTTATTCTTCCCTGTAGGCGGCCGAAAACCCCCAGCAAAAAAAAGCCCTTTATCGCCGCCCACCACCGAGCTGCCGAACGTTCCGGCAACGGATCCCGAGGTTCCGCGTAAGGAAACCGGTCTGTCGGTGGTGGAAGACCATTGCCATAGAAACTGACCGCCGGTGCCCCCACCTTTGGCCTTTGAGGAGGCCCGCGACCCCGCCTCTGAAAACGCCGCATCGGCGTCTTGTATGGCGGCGGTTTCCAGCACCAGTCTCTCTTCAACATTGTTTGCCGGTGGCCGAGTCTCTGCCGTCGGTCATCCCATCCACGAGTTCGAATCATCATCGAAGTCGGCGGCGTCAACTTGCAACACCCGCGCGCGAAGCCGCGGACGCAGAGGGCGCATGGATCCACCCGCAGACAGGCCGGTGGCAGCGCCTGCAGTGTAGCGGCGGCCTGCGACAGCGGCAACGACCCGACTGACGGATCATTGGCCACTGGCGGTAGCGCGACGAATGGACCGCGGGTGCGCGCAGGACGGGTGTCCAGCCCAATAACCGAGGGCCAGGTTAGTCTGTGTCAGCGTTGTTTTCGGTGTCCGAGTAGTGGTGAAACGGAGTAGTATTTCTCTCCGGAGAGGAGGCAGAGAGGTGTTCAACTCCCTTCATTGGGGTTCGGCGGCGTGGAGTCATCGCGGGCGGTAACCGTCGGGGCACTGGCTCGTATCATGTCTTAATCCAGTTCGAGTTGATCTCTCGAATACAAGAATCGCCGTGCAGGTAGCCCGCGTTGATAGCCCCTGTTGGCGCCCGGGGAATCGTGTCGCGTTGAGCGGGGCCTGAGGTCACGCGGTGTTCCACGTACCTCTGGTGATAGGCGACGCCGGTCCGGGAGGCGCGTGCTGGAAACGCACTCGGGTGCAGTCATGCCAACCTGCTCGCTACATTGTTCCTCACGAACTCCGGCCGGCCGTCGGTGATGGCTCGTCGGCCATCCGTCCGTCGCGGACGGTGCACCTCCAGGTACGAGAGGCGTCTTCTCCGTCAGCGCCGGTTCGCCGGTTCCACAAGCGATAACGCATCACACGCACAGACTCACGATCAACAACGCAGAAGAAATAGCAGAAATAGGAAATTTCTTGCTGGAAACGAGCGAAGAAAGAAACAAGAAAGCATGGATCCCTCCTGATGAAGAGCCCCCGCGGGTGTTTAATTACTTACGGTAGATAATAAATTGACAGGAATGTCAAGACTCGCCACATCAACCACGTTTTTTTTTTTTTTTTGTTTTTTTTAATATTTTTTTTTTTTGGTTTTTTTTTTTTTTTTTTTATTTTTTTTCGTTTGTTTTTTATTATTTTTTTTTTTCTACCCCATAAACCTAAACTACACTGCGATGCGTGTGCACGGCCCTCTAACCGAGCCGTCCGGCAACCTCATCTCGAGCAGCAGCTTCGGTGAGCGTCGAACTCCCGGGACCGCAGCGGTTCGCACGGCGTTCGAAAACCGTCCCGACGGCCGCGCTCAACCAGTCTCGGCACCGGCATCCGAGTCCCCGTCCCCATACCCGTCCGCCCCTCGCGAGTAGCGCAGCGTGGACGTCGGACGTGAAACGACGACAAGCAGCCGGCTGGCGGCGTCGGGTTCGATTCGGCGCTTCGCGCGGGACGCCCGGAGTGTAGCCGCGTAACGCCCAATTCGTCCACCAGTCCGGTTCCTGCGTCGGCGCCGGTCTCAGGACCCTTCCCTTGGCCACGGTCTCATCACCTCTTCACCGTGCAGCGTTCCGGCCTGCAGCGCACCTTGGATACGAAGTCGTCGTATATAGACCACGTCGAGCAGACGGCCGAGCGCTTTCTCGCTGGTTCGGGTCATAGTCTGGAGGTGCTCCAGAAGCTGGCGTTGGTATTGCCACATTGCCGGCCACCGGATCCAGGACAACCCGCGCTTGTCCCCAAAGGCCTCGGTCACACCTTGCGCGGCGCGATCGCCGATGAGGCACCGGTAAGGCGTCGACGTTTGGGCCACGATCCGCGCGGCCGGGTTGGCGGCGATGAAATAGCCGCCGGAGCCGCCACGTGCCCATGGACGGAGTCCAAGCTTGCACCTTTCCGCGCCTGGCGTACCTCGCGCCAGTCTCACATCCGAAGCCACGTAGGTAGACCGCCCGGCTGCAGACGCGACAGATGATGGCACGGACCCGTTTCGTCATCGTTACGCGAGGCACCGGCGGAAGGCCGGGCGACGCTGTCCGAGCCCATGAATTCTCCCCGGTAGGGTGCGGTAGTCGGCATGCTCGATGGCCCTGACCCAGACGCATAGATCAATGCACACGGTGGCCGAGTCGCACGGCTGTCTCTGCCAATCGCACAGCCGCCGTCCCGGACCGGGGCAGAAAACGCGACGTCAGGCCAGTTTTCACGGCTCAGGCCGTCCACTCGTCGCGGTATGTGCAGCTCCGTCCCACACTACATACTTCGCTTCAGCGCACTCTTGGTGCCGAAAGGGCGCCACCCCGACAGCAGTCAAATCCCCGACGCGTGGCGCTGGGAGAGCCCGCGGCCCTGAGATGTCCGCGGTCAACTGCTCGTCAGGATTCCAAGGATGCGGGTGAGGGCTTCTCTTTGAGCGGCGCGCTGTACCCGTCTCGGTAACAAACGTTCCTTGATGCCCGTGTATTCCTTCCGCTGCTCCACGAGAGACTTACACAGTCGAGCTTCTCTCTCCAACGTGCCCTTGAGAAAGTAGCTCTGCGCAGCAGGCCGGTGAGGCCCCCGTCTCCGGACGGCTGCAGGTAGATATCTTCTCGAATGCCGCGGCCAGATAGAAGCGCAGTTGCCGGGCGACTCGCCGAACGACTCCCTCAGCGAAGGCGTAGGCCGGTTTGCCGGACCGCGGAAGGTCCGCACCGCGTCGCGCAGTTCTGAATCCGAGCAGCCCATGCCCGAAGACACCGACGCAGGGCCGCCAGCACGCGCGCGGTCATCCTCGGCAGCTCCGCGCAGATGGAGGCGACGACGATTTCACAAAGCTCCGGCGCTTCCGAGGCGCGTACTGCAGGGAGCAAGTGAGCTCTCCGCCCAGACCGTCTCGATCGACGTTGCGGTCCCGAGTCAGGGTAAGGCCGTCTGCTCGGGATGCCCGGGGTGTACATCAGAGAAGAAGACAGCGATCGCGCCACGACGCGGCGCGGCCAGGGTCGCCCCTCCGCTCCAATATTGACCATGAGAAACGCATTCGGATGAACGGCTGTCGTCCTCCTCCAGTGTCCTGTTCGACGACTTCGAATGCCGACGCGGTGCGGCGACGAGGTGTAGGGGCGGGTTTCAAACCCGCCCGTGCCCGAGGCACGTTGCCTTGCGGCCTCTCCGCGCGGCAGTGTTCGTGTCCTGTCCCGTATCTGTTAGACAGAAGATGTTGCCGGAAACGGTGCAGGATACAAGCGGGTTTACCACGAGAGACCGATGCTTCGAGTCACCAGCCGCATCACATTGGATGAGAACGAGATCGAGGAGCGCTTCATCCGGGCCTCGGGCCGGCTGGGCAGAGACGTTGAACAAGACCGCGCCACCGCTGGCAGCTCAAGTTCAGCATGCGTGCGATTCCCCCTCGCTGAGCCCGGAGCGTGCGACGGCTCCTGCGTCTCGGCGGAGCGAGGGTGGACAAGCGTGGCGTGGCGCTGGCCGATCGGCAAGCGTTATCGCGACCATCCACAGCTCATCGCGAGACCGCTGGACTGGCTTCGTGAGCTGATCCGTGACAGGCCGCCGAGAGCCGTGCCGCGAGTCGCCCCACCAAACCCACCGCGGGATCGCGGCACGCGCCTCGAGCGACAGGAGCTCAAACTGTCCCCATCAGATCAGTCGCGCCGGCCTGACCTTGAGCAGTGACGCTCCCCTGCCCCCGGGCCGGCCGCAGATCAGTGCAGCGTCGGCGGTTCGTCGTCCTGCTTCTTTCCGTCGATGACACGGAACCGCCGTTTGAGACGGGCCAGCCGGAGCCGATAGTACTCGCGCTTGGCAGTCGCCCAGGAGCGTCTCGGGTTCAGCATGTAACCCCATTTGAGGTAGAGGTAGCCGAACACCATGCCTCCCAGGTGTCCGAGGTGGGAGATGCCCGAGCTTCCCGGGCTGATGGACGAGAAGAAAGCAATGGCCCCGATGATGAGCACGAAGTACTTCATCCTGATGGGGAACAGCATGTAGAGGTAGATCACGTTGTTGGGATAGAGCCGCCCGTATGCCAGCAGCACGCCGTAGATGCCGGCGGAGGCCCCGATGGTGGGTATGGCCTGGTTGGGTTCGAGAAACAGCACGCACAGGCCGCCTCCCACCACGGCCACCCAGTAGTACTTCAGGAAGAACCGCGATCCCCAACTCCGCTCCAGGTCGCACCCGAACATCCACAAGGCCAGCATGTTGAACAGGATGTGGAACAGCCCGAAATGGAGGAACTGGTAGGTGAAGAGCTGCCAGATGTGGAAGTCGTTCCAGACGAGCTGCGGGACCAGGCCGAAGATCCACAGCAGTGGACGACCCGCCATGTATGGAAGCTGAAGGACGAAGACGGCAATGTTGACGATCAGCAGCCACTTGACCGCCGGCGTGACCGAACCTCCGAAGCTGAACGAGCCGTGGGCCTGCCGGGTCCGATACATCATGATTTCAATATAACGGATTGCGTGAGGCGTCGTAAGCCGCTAAGCGTGGGGGACATGAAGACTCTGATTACCGGCGGAACCGGTGTGAACGGAGCGTCCACCGCGCGCCTCCTGGTGTCCCAGGGGCAGCGGCCCGTGCTGCTGGACAACCGGGTGGACCTGTCCCTGATCGCGGACATCGTTGAGGATGTGGACGTGGTGACCGGGGACATCCTGGACGGCGCGGCGCTGCAGGAGGTGGTGGCGGCCCACGGCATCACCCACATCGTGCATATGGCGGCCCTGATGCCCGGCCCGGCCGAGGCCAATCCCGCCGCCGCCATTGCCATCGGGGTAGACGGCACCCTGAACGTGCTGGAAGCCGCTCGCGCCTGCGACATCCGGCGGGTGGTCTACACCAGTTCCATGCGTTTATCGGCGACGTCCGCGGCAAACACGCCCATCCGGATTTCGTGCCCCTCGACGAATCCCACCCGCCGAACCCAATGGACATGTACGGGGTCACCAAGGTCTGCTCGGAAACGCTGGGCAACTACTATCGCAAGCGCTACGGCGTGGACTTCGTGGCCCTGCGCTACCCGTCCATCTACGGCCCCGGCAAGCTGGCGCGGCACGGCGTGCTGGCCCTGTACGGAAAGGTCATCGAAGACGCCATGGCCGGGCGCGAGTTCTCCATCCCCCGCGGCGGCGACCAGCGGAACGATGTGGTCTACGTCGGCGACGTCGCCCACTCCATCGTCCTGGCACTGAACGCCGAGGGCCTGACCCAGGGGACCTTCAACATCGGCACCGGCCGGGGAGTCACCCTCAAGGATTTTGCCGCCGTGTTGAAACGCATCTTCCCCGACTCCAGGATCGACATCGGCCCCGGCCTCGACTTCCGCGAGGGCTACAAGCAGAGCTACTGCATCTTCGACATCGGCAAGGCCCGGGAGCAATTGGGCTACGAGCCGCAATATGACCTGGAGCGAGGTATCGAGGACTACATCGCGAGCATCAGGAAGCTTGACCTGCCGGTTTGACGGGCGACGGTGGATCAGCCGCAATCACGTCTTGTGGGGGAATGCACAGGGTCAGACGCCGGTTTCGAACGTATTCGGATACGTCGAGGAAATTATTGTCATTTCCGCTGGACGTCGTATCAATTCGCACCCTGAATCCTTCGAATCGGTAGTTCTGCCCCCCCGTTTGTGCTATCGTCGCGCCAAGAGCCTGCGGGGAAGAAAATTCAGGAGGTTGGGCCCATGAAACTCTACCATTTTCCACCCTCAACGAACTCGTTGAAGGTGCGGATCGCGCTGCTGGAGAAGGGGTTGGAATTCGAGAGCGTCGTGATCGATCTGACCAAGAAAGAGCAGAAGGATCCGGAGTATTTGAAGATCCATCCCTTCGGTCAAGTGCCTGCCCTGGATGACGACGGCTTCATCGTCTACGACTCCACCGTCATCAACGAATACCTGGAGGACGAATACCCGCACCCGTCGCTGTTGCCCGCCGGCTCGGAGGATCGTGCTCGTGCCCGCTTGATGGAGGATTACCGTGACAACCGCCTCAATCCCCACTTCGTCACGTTGATTCACGAGCACCGAAAGCCGGAAGAGGAACGTGATGCGGCCCTCATCCGGGAGGCTCACGGGAACATTGGCGCCGCCTTTGCGGTGGTCGAAAGACAACTGCAAGGAAGGGATTACCTGGTCGGCTCGTTCAGCCTCGCCGACATCGCCTACATGCCCGACGTCGGGCTGCTGGAGCGCTTCAGACGTGCCCCTGGACCCCGATTTCACCAACGTGGCCGCATGGATCCAACGGCTGCGCACCCGGTCCAGCTATTCCGCCACAAAAAACTAGTCAAGCCGTTCGTGCGCGGGCCGGTTTGAAAGCCGCGCCTACGAAGACGCAGGGAGAGGGTTCCGCTTTGCGACTGCTGCTCGCGTGGCTGGTGCACCTTTACACGGCCCTTGGAGCGGCCGTGGCGGTGTTCACCCTGGCGATGGTAGCCGAGGGGCGTTATCGCGAGGCACTGGCACTCATGGGGCTGGCGTTGCTCCTGGACGCCACGGACGGGACCTTCGCGCGGGCGGCGAGAGTCAAGGAGATTGTCCCCGGGGTGGACGGCGCCCGGCTGGACGACATCGTCGACTATCTCAACTATGTCTTCGTCCCGTGCTTTCTGCTGCTATGGGCGGATCTGTTGCCTGCCGGCCACGGGTGGTGGATTGTCTGCCTGCCGTTGTTGGCGAGCGCCTACGGCTTTTCGCAAGCCAATGCCAAGACCCCGGATCATTACTTCCTCGGGTTCCCTTCGTACTGGAACGTCGTGGCCTTCTACTGTTTCGTGCTGGAGTCGGACCCTGGTTCAACGGTTTGCTGGTCATCGTGTTGTCGGTGATGGTGTTCGTACCCATTCGGTACCTGTATCCCAGCCGTAACGCGGTCCTCCAGGGCCTCACCCTCACGTTGGGGGGAATTTGGGGAGTGCTTTGCCTGGTCGTGGTGTACTACCTGCCCGACCCGCCCTACGGGCTGGCGGCGGCTTCGCTGTTCTTCCCTGCCTACTACCTGGCGCTGTCGTTCTGGTCGCACATGAGGCACGGGTCCGGGCACGGGCGGGTTTGAAACCCGCCCCTACATTTCCCGACAGGTTGCTAGTGTGGTGTCTCACAAATACGGTTATGAAGATGCGAGGGCATTTTGGTCGTCGGCTGCGTTGCTCTTCCTCGCGTGGTGCCCGCCACACGGGCGGGTTTGAAACCCGCCCCTACAAGTCATCGCGCCTTGCCGACGACAAAAAATCCTCCGCATCTTATCATCCGAATTAACCGGACAGGACACTACCGGGTGGGCTCTACGGATTCGTCACGGTGGATGCGGATGGCGAGGACGTCGGCGTCGGCGCACACTTGCTGCTCGCAGCTCAGGGTGCAGTGCAGGAGGGTCTTGCGGCCTGCCACCTCGCGGATGGAGGCGCGCAGCTCCAGCGGTTTCCCAGCGGCGTCGGGCGGCCGGTAGTTGATGTTCATGTTGGCGGTGACGAAGAAGACCCGCGGCGCGCTGCCGATGGGCCGCTGTTCGTCCTGGTACGCCCGGGCGATGGCGAGGTTCAGGCTGTGGCAGTCGAGGAGGGTCGCGATGACGCCGCCGTTCACCACCTCGCGGCTGCCGCCGCTGTGGTGCGGCGCGGCGGTCCAGGTGCAGACGGCGTCCTCGCCGTCCCAGCGGCTCTTGACCTGGAGCCCCTGCTCGTTGGCGGGACCGCAGCCGTAGCATACCGTGGTGGCGCCTTGATCCTGAAAGGCCTGCTCCTCGCTCATGCGCTTCCCCCGTCTCTGGCCAACGCCCTCCGGCTAGCCGGCGCGGGCCACTCCCAGCCGGAGCTGGCCGATCCCGTCGATCTCCGCGGTCAGCTCGTCGCCGGGTGCCAGTTGTTTCTGGAAGGCCGGGGCGTCCGGGTTGCCGCTGGCGATCAGATCGCCGGGATAGAGCGTCCCTACCTCGGACAGGTAGCTCACCAGCCGGGCGACGCCGTTGATCATGCCGCCGGTGCTGGCCGACTGCCGCAGGTCGTCGTTCACCCAAAGGCGCATGTCGAGCGCTTGCGGGTCGGGTATCTCGTCGCGGGTGACGATCCAGGGGCCTACGGGCGCAAAGGTGTCGAAGCCCTTGCGCACGCAGCGGGTGCCCATGAGGTTCCTACCCGAGCCGTATCCCCGGGCGGTGACGTCGAGGATGACGCTGTAACCGAACACGGCGTCCATGGCCTCTTCCACGGACAGGCCCGGCATTCCCTGCCGATGACGACGCACAGCTCCAGCTCCGGGAAGACGGTTTCGGCGTTGGCCGGAATGACGATGTTCTCCCCGGGGCCGATGACCGCGGACGGCGGCTTGAGGAAGATATGCTCCAGGAGTTCGTCCGGAGGTGTTTCCCGGGCCTCGCCCCGTCCACCGGCGCTGGTGAGGTTCTTGCTGCCGCGGTGATAGTTGCCGGCCGCGCCCCACACCTTTGACGGTTTCGGCACGGGAGCCGCCAGTTGAGCGGCGTCGAGGCCTGCCGGGGTCTTCTCCGAGATCGCGCGGTCGACGGCCCCGCGGTTCGCCTCATAGGATGCCGCCAGATCGATCATGGAGTCGCAGACCCCGTCCAGGAGGACCATCTGGTCTTTCCCGGTGACCGCCGCTACGCTACCGTTCTTCAGAGTCGCAAAACGCATGAAATACCTCCATACAGTTGTCTCGTGTCGCAGACCGGAGAGGTGCCCGCACCACCGTGGTCTTCATGGAACGGGCAGACTGCGACGAAACTGGAGCGAGGGCGTAGGCCCAGGAGCCTGCGCCGCAGAAGGACAAGGGTGTAGGGGCGGGTTTCAAACCCGCCCGCGTACGCATCCCGTTGTCGATCGGTACAGGGGGCTAGTAGACGTCCTTGAGCTCTCGGACCTTGGCGAACACCGAAACCGGGTCGGTTCCGAGGCCCGGAAAGCGCTCGGAAAGCCCGGCCTGGATCTCATCGCTTTCCCAGCGGAGAAACGGATTGGTCTCGAGCTCCTCTCCGAGGCGGGACGGCACCGTGAACTGGTCCCTGGCCCTGAGCTCCTGAACCTCCTCCAGCCTCCTGCGGATCTTCTCGTTGTTAGGCTCCACGGTCAGCGCGAACTGGAGATTCTTCTCCGTGTACTCGTGGCCGCAGTAGACCAGCGTGTCTCCGGCCAGGCCCCGCAGCTTTCCGAGGGACGCGGTCATCTGTTCGGGGGTTCCCTCGAAGACCCGGCCGCATCCGCCGGTGAACAAGGCGTCGCCGCTGAAAAGTCTGCCGGGAAATACGAAGGCGATGTGGCCGCGGGTATGACCGGGGATGAACAGCACGCTCCCGCGCTCCTCTCCCACCTGGACCTCGTCCCCCTCTTTAAGGGTATGGGTGATGCCCGGGATGCGGTCTTCATCCACCTTGGCGCCGAACACCTCCAACTCCGGCTTCTGCCGCAGCAGGTATTCGTTCCCGCCGGTGTGATCCCGGTGATGGTGGGTGTTGAGGATGGCGATGAGCTCGACGCCCTCTTCTTGCACCCGGCGCCACACCGGCTCTCCCTCGGAGGGATCGACGATGCCGGCCTTGTTGGTCTTCTCGCAGATCACAAGGTAGCCGTAGTTGTCCTTCAGCAATGGTATCTGAACTATTTTCATGGCGCCCTTTATACCAAAACCCGCGCGGGCAGGCCACAGCCTTCACCGATCGATGAACGCACGGCGCGGTCCGTCGGGCCGATTGACCCGCGACCCCGGTTTGCATACCCTGGAGCCATGCTGAAAGCCGGAGTCGGACAGTCGTCGCAATCGGATACCCGCGCCGCCGTCGAAGAGGCGGCCCGGAGGGCCATGGAAAGCCTGCCGGACGGAAACGCCGATCTGGCGTTGGTGTACGCCACCGTCGATCATGCCGGCGCCCTCGAGCAGGAGCTGGCGGCCCTTCACCAGATGACCGGTACCCGCAACATCGTGGGGTGCAGCGGCCTGGGAATCCTCACCGGCGACGGCGAGATCGAGGGAGAGTCCGGGGTCGCCGTGATGGCGCTGGCTTCCGACACGGTCCGGGCGCGTCCTTTCTACCGCGACTCCCTCATGGGGAACGACGCCGCGGCGGGACAGGACATCGCCAAGGCCGTGGAGCCCGACCATCCCTCCCTCACGGTGCTGCTGGCGGATGGCTACAAGAGCCGCCCCGACGCCATGCTGGACGGCATGGCGCGGGCGGGGCACTCCGGCCCTGTCGTCGGTGCGGCGGCGTCGGAAAACGGCAGCCACGGGAAGACCTACCAGTTCTACGAGGACCGGGTGACCAGCAACAGCGTCGTGGGGTTTGCGCTTTCGGGCGCTTTCGAGACGCTGACCGACATCACCCAGGGCTGTCAACCCGTGGGCGAGCCCATGGTCATCACCAAGGCCCACGAGAATCTCATCTTCGAGCTGAACGGCCGCCCGGCCTTCGAGGTATTCGTCGAGCTTGTGGGGAAACCGTTCCAGCAGGATCTGCGCCGGGCGCTGGCGTTCGTGTTCGCGGGGCTTCCTCCGGACCCGAAGCAGACGGAGATCGAGCCCGGCCAGTACCTTGTCCGCAACATCATCGGCGTCGATGCACAAAAGGGTATTCTCGCCGTGTCCCAACCGGTGGAAGCCGGGCAACCGCTGATCTTCACCCTTCGGGACGGGCAGCGCGCACGCGAGGATCTTGGGCAGATGCTGGAGCGTCAGGCGGCGCGCCTGGAGGGGCGGACGCCGCGGATGGGCCTCTACTTCAATTGCTGCGCCCGCGGCAGCGGCCTCTATGGGGTACCGGGGATCGACACGGCCTACATCAAGCAGGCCTTGGGAGATGTGCCGGTCATCGGCTTCTTCGGCAACTACGAGCTCGGCCCCCTTGCCGGGAACAACCATTTGCTCACCTACACCGGGGTGCTGGCGCTCATCACCGAGTGAGGCGCCCCCTCCCCCGCCCCGACCCGCTCTATATCGTCCAGTCCTGGGGGCCGGCCAGCCTGAAGCGGGTCATCCTGGGGCCGGTTGGTCCCGAGACGATCGACGATCGACGGCGCGAGGCGGCCGTCGTGATCGATCGCATCAAGCGGGGCGAGGATCCGAAGCCGTTGAAACCGGCGGGGGCGCTGCGGCCAGGATCACATGACTTCCTCCACCGACAGCGTGTAGGTGCCTGTATGGTTTCCATAGGCGGCGGCGGACACATAGTAGGTGCCGCCTTCCCCCGGCGTGAAGGTCACCCGGCTGTTATAGCCCCGGCCGCTGTCGCCGTCGTCCGTGCCATCGATCAGGTTGCCGTCCGAATCGTAAATCCCCCAGAGAGTCGGGTCCCTCAGTGTGCCGGCGCCGCTCGGCGATCCCCTCAGATCGATGCGGTAGGGCGTGCCGGCCCCCAGCGTGACCGCAAACCAGTCCCGGTCGCCCCGCGTGATCGATCTCGCCCCTGACCGACCCATCCACCGCGACCCTCCCGGTCGTGTCGATCCCGGCCGTCACCGCGTCGGCGGCCGAGCCATTCGTCACCGACAGCGTGTAGGTGCCTGTATGGTGGCTTCCATGGCCGGCGGCGGACACATAGTAGGTGCCGCCTTCCCCCGGCGTGAAGGTCACCTGGCTGTTATAGCCCGCGCCGAGGTCGTCGTTCGTCGTGCCGCCAATCAGGTTGCCGTCCGAATCGTAAATCCCCCGGAGATACGGGTCACTCAGTCTGCCGGCGCCGCTCGGCGATCCCTCCAGATCGATGCGGTAGGTCGTGCCGGCCTCCAGCGTGACCGCAAACCAGTCCCGGTCGTCCGCGTGGTCGATCTCGCCCGTGACCGATCCATCCACCGCGACCCTCCCGGTCGTGCCGGTCCCGGCCGTGTGCGGGTCGCTTGGAAGCTCCGTCACCGACAGCGTGTAGGTGCCTGTATAGTGTCCATCGGCGCCGGCGGACACATAGTAGGTGCCGTCTTCCCCCGGTGTGAAGGACATCCGGCTGTTCAGGCCCGCGCCGCTGTGGTCGTCCGTCGTGCCACCGATCAGGTTGCCGTCCGAATCGTAAATCCCCCGGAGATACGGGTCACTCAATGTGCCGGCGCCGCTCGGCGATCCCTCCAGATCGATGCGGTAGGCCGTGTCGGCCTCCAGGGTGACCGCAAACCAGTCCCGGTCGCCCCCGTGATCGATCTCGCCCCTGACCGACCCATCCACCGCGACCCTCCCGGTCGTGCCGTCGTCCCGTCGGCTCTGCGTGTGGTGCCGGCCCGGGAGGGTCGTGCCGCAATTTGCGCCGTGACATCCCATCACCCTCAGCCTGTAGTCCCTGTGTCGATCCATAGCCGCCGGCGGACACATAGTAGGTGCCGCCTTCCCGCGGCGTGAAGGTCACCCGGCTGTTATAGCCCGCGCCGCCGTCGTCGTTCGTCGTGCCGCCAATCAGGTTGCCTTCCGAATCGTAAATTCCCTGGAGATACGGGTCTCTTAGTGTGCTGGCGCCGCTCCGCGATCTCTCCAGATCGATGCGGTAGGTCGTGCCGGCCTCCAGCGTGACCGCAAACCAGTCCCGGTCGCCCGCGTGATCGATCTCGCCCCTGACCGACCCATCCACCGCGACCCTCCCGGTCGTGTCGGTCCAGGCCGTGTGCGGGTCGCTTGGAAGCTCCGACACCGACAGCGTGTAGGTGCCTGTATGGACTCCATCGCCGCTGGCGGACACATAGTAGGTGCCGCCCTCCCTCGGCGTGAAGGTCACCCAACTGTTCAGGCCCGCGCCGGCGTTGTCGTCCGTCGTGCCGCCAATCAGATTGCCGTCCGAATCGTAAATCCCCCGGAGATACGGGTCACTCAGTGTGCCGGCGTCGCTCGGCGATCCCTCCAGATCGATGCGGTAGGCCGTGCCGGCCTCCAGGGTGACCGCAAACCATTCCCGGTCGCCCGCGCGATCGATCTCGCCCCTGACCGATCCATCCACCGCGACCGTCCCGGTCGTGCCGGTCCCGTCCGCCACCGCGTCGGCGGCCGAGGAAGTCGACACCGACAGCGTGTAGGTGCCTGTATGGAATACAGTGCTGCCGCCAGCGGACACATAGTAGGTGCCGCTTTCCTGCGGTGTGAAGAATATCCGGCTGTTATAGAACAGGCCGTCGTCGTCGTCCGTCGTGCCGTCGATCCGGTTGCCCTCCGAATCGTAAATCCCCCAGAGAAACGGGTCACCCAGTGTGCCGGCCCTGCTCGACGATCCCTCCAGATCGATGCGGTAGGTCGTGCCGGCCACCAGGGTGACCGCAAACCAGTCCTGGTCGCCATAATGATCGATCTCGCCCGTGACCGATCCATCCACCGCGACCGTCCCGGTCGTGCCGATCCCGTCCGCGTTCGAGTCGCTTGGAAACTCCTTCACCGACAGCGTGTAGGTGCCTTGACGGCTTCTAAAGCCGCCGGCGGACACATAGTAGGTGCCGCCTTCCCCCGGTGTGAAGGTCACCCGGCTGTTATAGCCCCCGGCGCCGTCGTCGTCGTTCGTCGTGCCGCCAATCAGATTGCCCTCCGAATCGTAAATCCCGCGCAGATACGGGTCGAGCAGGGTGCCGCCGCCGGTCCACTCTCCCTCCAAATCGATGTGGTAGGTCGTGCCGGCCACCAGGGTGACCGCAAACCAGTCCCGGTCGCCCGCGTGATCGATCTCGCCCGTGACCGATCCAGCGACCGCGACCCTGCCGTTCGTGCCGGTTGTAGATGTGTAGTCGTCAGTCAACGTCGTGCCCCCCTAACTATTGTACATTGAAATCCATCTTCTTCGTTGTCTTGATCTCTTCCTGTCTGCGAAACAACACCTGGAACACCGAACGCCCGTCAAGCTGAAAATCCGGGTGCCCCGCTCGCACCGTGTTCGCTGCGGCCAGGATCACATGACTTCCTCCACCGACAGCGTGTAGGTGCCTGTATGGTTTCCATAGGCGGCGGCGGACACATAGTAGGTGCCGCCTTCCCCCGGCGTGAAGGTCACCCGGCTGTTATAGCCCCGGCCGCTGTCGCCGTCGTCCGTGCCATCGATCAGGTTGCCGTCCGAATCGTAAATCCCCCAGAGAGTCGGGTCCCTCAGTGTGCCGGCGCCGCTCGGCGATCCCCTCAGATCGATGCGGTAGGGCGTGCCGGCCCCCAGCGTGACTGCAAACCAGTCCCGGTCGCCCGCGTGATCGATCTCGCCCGTGACCGACCCATCCACCGCGATCCTCCCGGTCGTGTCGGTCCCGGCCGTCACCGCGTCGGCGGCCGAGCCATTCGTCACCGACAGCGTGTAGGTGCCTGTATGGTTTCCTTGGCCGGCGGCGGACACATAGTAGGTGCCGCCTTCCCCCGGCGTGAAGGTCACCCGGCTGTTCCGGCCCCCGGCACCGACGTTGTCGTTCGTCGTGCCGGGGATCTGGTTGCCGTCCGAATCGTAGATCCAGCGCAGATACGGATTCCGCAGGGTGCCGGCGCCGCTCTGCGATCCCTCCAGATCGATGCGGTAGGTCGTGCCGGCCTCCAGCGTGACCGCAAACCAGTCCCGGTCGTCCGCGTAATCGATCTCGCCCGTGACCGACCCATCCACCGCGACCCTCCCGGTCGTGCCGGTCCAGGCCGTGTGCGGGTCGCTTGGAACCTCCGTCACCGACAGCGTGTAGGTGCCTGTATAGTGTCCATCGCCGCCGGCGGACACATAGTAGGTGCCGTCTTCCTCCGGTGTGAAGGACATCCGGCTGTTCAGGCCCGCGCCACCGTGGTCGTCCGTCGTGCCACCGATCAGGTTGCCGTCCGAATCGTAAATCCCCCGCAGATACGGGTCACTCAATGTGCCGGCGCCGCTCGGCGATCCCTCCAGATCGATGCGGTAGGCCGTGCCGGCCTCCAGGGTGACCGCAAACCAGTCCCGGTCGCCCTCGTGATCGATCTCGCCCGTGACCGACCCATCCACCGCGACCCTCCCGGTCGTGCCGGTCCCGGCCGCCACGTCGGCGGCCGGGACAGTCCCGGTAGTGCCGGTCCCGGTCGGGAGGTCGTCCGCAATTTCGCCGGTGACATCCCTCACCCTCAGCCTGTAGGTCCCTTCCCGGTTGCTCCAGGCCCCGGCGGACACGTAGTAGGTGCCGGCTTGGGTCGGAGTGAAGGTCACCCGGCTGTTATGGCCCGCGCCGCCGTCGTCGTTCGTCGTGCCGCCAATCAGGTTGCCCTCCGAATCGTAAATCCCCCGGAGATACGGGTCACTCAGTCTGCCGGCGCCGCTCGGCGATCCCTCCAGATCGATGCGGTAGGTCGTGCCGGCCTCCAGGGTGACCGCAAACCAGTCCCGGTCGCCCGCGTGGTCGATCTCGCCCCTGACCGACCCATCCACCGCGACCCTCCCGGTCGTGTCGGTCCCGGCCGTGTGCGGGTCGCTGGGAAGCTCCGACACCGACAGCGTGTAGGTGCCTGTATGGACTCCATTGCCGCTGGCGGACACATAGTAGGTGCCGCCCTCCCTCGGCGTGAAGGTCACCCAACTGTTCAGGCCCGCGCCGGCGACGTCGTCGTTCGTCGTGCCGCCAATCAGATTGCCGTCCGAATCGTAAATGCCCCGGAGATACGGGTCACTCAGACTGCCGGCGCCGCTCGGCGATCCCTCCAGATCGATGCGGTAGGCCGTGCCGGCCTCCAGGGTGACCGCAAACCATTCCCGGTCGCCCGCGTGATCGATCTCGCCCGTGACCGATCCATCCACCGCGACCGTCCCGGTCGTGCCGGTCCCGTCCGCCACCGCGTCGGCGGCCGAGGAAGTCGACACCGACAGCGTGTAGGTGCCTGTATGGAATACAGTGCTGCCGCCAGCGGACACATAGTAGGTGCCGTTTTCCTGCGGTGTGAAGAATATCCGGCTGTTATAGAACAGGCCGTCGTCGTCGTCCGTCGTGCCGCCGATCCGGTTGCCCTCCGAATCGTAAATCCCCCAGAGAAACGGGTCACCCAGTGTGCCGGCCCTGCTCGACGATCCCTCCAGATCGATGCGGTAGGTCGTGCCGGCCACCAGGGTGACCGCAAACCAGTCCTGGTCGCCATAATGATCGATCTCGCCCGTGACCGATCCATCCACCGCGACCGTCCCGGTCGTGCCGATCTCGTCCGCGTTCGAGTCGCTTGGAGACTCCTTCACCGACAGCGTGTAGGTGCCTTGACGGCTTCTAAAGCCGCCGGCGGACACATAGTAGGTGCCGCCTTCCCCCGGTGTGAAGGTCACCCGGCTGTTATAGCCCCCGGCGCCGTCGTCGTCGTTCGTCGTGCCGCCAATCAGATTGCCCTCCGAATCGTGTATCCCGCGCAGATACGGGTCGAGCAGGGTGCCGCCGCCGGTCCACTCTCCCTCCAAATCGATGCGGTAGGTCGTGCCGGCCACCAGGGTGACCGCAAACCAGTCCCGGTCGCCCGCGTGATCGATCTCGCCCGTGACCGATCCAGCGACCGCGACCCTGCCGGTCGTGCCGGTTGTAGATGTGTAGTCGTCAGTCAACGTCGTGCCCCCCTAACTATTGTACATTGAAACCCATCTTCTTCGTTGTCTTGGTCTCTTCCTGTCTGCGAAACAACACCTGGAACTTCGAACGCCCGTCAAGCTGAAAATCCGGGTGCCCCGCTCGCACCGTGTGTGGACGCCCGCGTTGATGCAATGGTCAGCTACCTCCAGCCCCTCATCACATAACCTCTGCCACCGAAAGTGTGTAAGTGCCGTGATGCTCTCCATAGGTGCTGGCGGCCACGTAGTATGTGCCGGCGTCGGTCGCCGTGAAGTCCACACGGCCGTCGTCGTCGCTGTCCGCCGTGCCGGCGATCAGGTCGCCGTCCGCATCGTGGAGTCCACTCAGGTACGGGGTCAGCAGGGAGTCGTAGCCGTTCGCCGAGGGCGAGCCCTCTATGCCGAACCGGTAGCTCTTGCCTGCCTCGAGCATCACCGCAAACCAGTCATGGTCGCTGCCGTACTCGATCTCGCCCGTGGCCGTGCCGCCGACCGCGAGGGTGCCGCTGGTGCCGGTCCCGGCCGTGTAATCGTCAGTGATACCATCGCTGACATCCGTCACCCTCAGTGTGTAGGTTCCTTCCCGGTCGTTCCAGGCCCCGGCCGACACGTAGTAGGTGCCCGCGCCGCGGTCGCGGTGAAGTCCACACGGCTGTTTCGTCCGACACCGTTCTCGTCGTTCGTCGTGCCGGCGATGAGATTGCCGTCCGCATCGTAGATACCGCGCAAATACGGGTCCGACAGCGTCCCGCCACTCGTTACCCTGCCCTCTAGGTCGAACCGGTAGGTCTTGCCCGTCGCAAGCGTCACCGCGAACCAGTCCTCGCTGTCGTTGTACTCGATCTCGCCCGTGGCCGTGCCCCCGACCGCGACCCTCCCGGTGGTGTCGACCCCGGCCGTGTAATCGTCCGCAATACCGTTGGTGTCGTCCGTGACCCTCAGCGTGTAGGTGCCCTCCTGGTCGCTCCACCCCCCGGCGGACACGTAGTAGGTGCCGGCCTGGGTCGGAGTGAAAGTCAGACGGCTGTTGCGGCAGGCACCGTCGTCGTCGTCCGTCGTGCCGGGGGATCAGGGTCCCGCTCGAATCGTGGATACCGCGCAGATACGGGTTGTACATGGTCCCACCATTCGTCTCCGTGCCCTCGAGGTCGAACCGGTAGTTTCTGCCCGCCGCAAGCGTCACTGCGAACCAGTCATGGTCGCCGTTGTACTCGATTGCGCCCGTGGCCGTGCCCCCGACCGCGACCGTCCGGGTGGTGGTGGTGTCGGCCGGGAGGTCGTCCGCAATTCCGCTGGTGACATCCGCCACCCTCAGCGTGTAGGTCCCTTCCCGGTCGCTCCAGGCCCCGGCGGACACGTAGTAGGTGCCGGCCTGGGTCGGAGCGAGGGTCACACGGCTGTTGCGGCCGATACCTTTGTCGTCGTTCGTCGTGCCGTCGATCAGGTTGCCGGACGTATCGTGGATCCCCCGCAGAAACGGGTCCGACAGCGTCCCGGCGCCCGTCCTCGAGCCCTCCAGGTCGAACTGGTAGGTCCTGTTCGCCTCGAGCGTCACCCCAAACCAGTCCAGGTCCCCGTCGGCTCCGATCTCGCCCGTGGCCGAACCGCCGACCGCGACCCTGCCCGTGGTGGTGGTGTCGGCCGGGAAATCCATCCCCCCCTCGGAAACGATCGTGTCGTGTTCGCTGTTTCGAATCGTGCCCACACCCTCCGAAGCCTCCGTACGCGCCCCCACGGCATCGGTCAGCCTCAGTACGAACGTCTCCCCGCTGTCCTCCACCGGGTCGTCGATCAGCACAACCTCCACCCACTTCTCGGTCTCCCCGGGCGCAAACTCAAGGATCCCCACCGCCGGCTCGTAGTCCCCTCCCGCCGTCGCCGTGACGTAGTGGACCGTCACCGTCTCCGTGGACGCCTTGTCCAGCGTCACCCGGAAACGCAGCACGCCGTCCCTCTCGTGCGCTTCCTCATCCGATATCCGGATCACGGGGAGTTCGTTCCCTTCGCTCCGCGGCTCCGTCGGCGGGGCCGTCAGGTCCGTCACCGCGGCATGGGCGTCTTCGGCCGTCAGGTCCGTCACCGAAAGCCTGTAGGTCCCCTCGAAGTCGCGCCAGGCACCGGCGGACACGTAGTGGGTGCCGCCCTCGGGCGCCGTGAAGGTCACAAGCGCGTTCCGGCCCTCCCCGCCATTGTTGTCCTCCGTCCCCGCGATCAGGTTCCCGTTCGAATCGTGGAGCCCCCGCAGATACGGGTCGTACAAGGTCCCGGCATCCGTCGCCGAACCCTCCAGGCCGAACCGGTAGGTCCTCCCCGCCTCGAGCGTCACCGCAAACCAGTCCAGGTCCCCGCCATGGTCGATCTCGCCGGTGACCGAACCGCCGACCTCGACCGTGCCCGCCGTGTCCGTCCCCGCGGTATGGGCGTCCTCGACCGTCACCCGCAGCGAGTAGCTGCTGCCACTCCAGTCGGACTTATTTGCGTATCGTGTGCCCTCGTTGCTGGTGCTGCGCGCGTCGTCGATGCTCAGGCCGCGTTGCGCCGACTGGCCGGTCCCGCCCCCCACCTCCACGTAGTACGTGGTGTCCGTGGCGTCCTTGTCGGTCGTGAACCGGACCTCGCTGCCGCTGCCCGTGCCGGGAATCGGCGTCCCGTTCGCATCGCGCAACCCTCGAATCTGCGCGTCCGGCCGGCCATCGGTCTCGCTCTCGAACGCGAATCGGTAGGTGCGGCCCGGCGCCAGCGTCACCGCGAACCAGTCGCGGTCGCTCTGCGAGCGAAGCGTGCCGGTGACCGCCCCCTCGTCAACGAGTACGACGCCGCTCGTCGTGGTGTCGGCCGGCAGGTCCTCATCCGACGGCTCACTGCTGCCCTGCACATCGGTCACCGTCACGGTGACCGTGGTGTCGACGGTGTGCGTCCCGTCGCTTGCCTGAACCGTCAACTCGCGCGAGGTGACTCCGCTCTCGTAGTCCTCGCCCGCACCGACGTAGAACACCTCACCGCTCACCGCGTCGATGGCGAACAACCCCGACGTGTTCCCGCCCGCCAGGCTGTAGCGCACCGCGTCACCGTCCGGGTCCGTCGCCGATACGGTGCCGAGCGATACCCGCTCGACGCTCCCGTCCGTGTGCTCCGACAGCGCGAACGCATGCTCTCTTCACCGAACGCCGGCACCTCCGCCGCGTCCGTGACGGTGACGATGACCGTGGTGTCAATCGTGTGCGTCCCGTCGCTCGCCCGTACCGTCAACTCGCGCGAGGTGACTCCGCTCTCGAAGTCCTCGCCCGCACCGACGTAGAACACCTCGCCGCTCGCCTCGTCGATGGCGAACAGACCCGACTCGTTGCCGCCCGCCAGGCTGTAGCGCACCGCGTCACCGTCCGGGTCCGTCGCCGATACGGTGCCGAGCGATACCCGCTCGACGCTCCCGTCCGTGTGCTCCGACAGCGCGAACGCATAGCTCTCTTCACCGAACGCCGGCACCTCCGCCGCGTCCGTGACGGTGACGATGACCGTGGTGTCAATCGTGTGCGTCCTGTCGCTCGCCCGTACCGTCAACTCACGCGAGGTGACTCCGCTCTCGAAGTCCTCACCCGAACCGACGTAGAACACCTCGCCGCTCGCCTCGTCGATGGCGAACAACCCCGACGCGTTCCCACCCGCCAGGCTGTAGCGCACCGCGTCACCGTCCGGGTCCGTCGCCGATACGGTGCCGAGCGATACCCGCTCGACGCTCCCGTCCGTGTGCTCCGACAGCGCGAACGCATAGCTCTCTTCACCGAACGCCGGCACCTCCGGTGCGTCCGTGACGGTGACGATGACCGTGGTGTCAATCGTGTGCGTCCCGTCGCTCGCCCGTACCGTCAACTCGCGCGAGGTGACTCCGCTCTCGAAGTCCTCGCCCGCACCGACGTAGAACACCTCGCCGCTCGCCTCGTCGATGGCGAACAACCCCGACGCGTTGCCCGCCCGCCAGGCTGTAGCGCACCGCGTCACCGTCCGGGTCCGTCGCCGATACGGTGCCGAGCGATACCCGCTCGACGCTCCCGTCCGTGTGTTCCGACAGCGCGAACGCATAGCTCTCTTCACCGAACGCCGGCACCTCCGGTGCGTCCGTGACGGTGACGATGACCGTGGTGTCAATCGTGTGCGTCCCGTCGCTCGCCCGTACCGTCAACTCGCGCGAGGTGACTCCGCTCTCGAAGTCCTCGCCCGCACCGACGTAGAACACCTCACCGCTCACCGCGTCGATGGCGAACAACCCCGACGCGTTCCCGCTCACGATGCCGTAGCGCAACGACTCCCCGTTCGGGTCCGCCGCCGTCACCGTCCCCAGCAACACCCGGCTCACGCTCCCGTGCGCTGTCTCGGACAGCTCAAAGGCGTAGCCCGCCTCACCAAACGACGGCATCCCCAGCTTCTGCGCCAACCCCGCATACCAGGCCGAGTGACTTGCATACGACGCATGCGCCTCCAGCACCCCGTACTTGAACTCGTACTCGCCCGCGACCGCACCCACCGACTCAACCCGTACGTAGTACGTCCCCGGCAGCAGTGTGCGTACCGCCGCCTCTTGCCCGGAGTACGCCATGGACCGCGCCAGCACGTTGCCCTCCGCGTCCTCCAGCGACAGCTCCGCCTCACCCTGACGGAGCTTCAACCCCAAGCGAACCTCGCGCGACTCGCTCAGCTCGAACCGGTAGTAGTCGACGTCGTCCCCATCCGTCCCGACCGTCTGCGCCAGGCTCTGTACATCCGGAAGCCTCTGGCCCGTGATGTCCCCCAACTCGTGCGCGCTCGACCGCGTCGCCCCCGGCTCGCGGTCCTCGGTCTCGGTGTTTACCGCAGTGTCGTCAGACATTTCCTGCTCCTCCATTGAGTCGTGTTCCTCTCATCGAGCCCATTCCCCTGACGCCGTCGCCGCGCGACAACGGCGACCGTGCGTGCGCATGGCCGCGTATACGTCGGGCGTCCGCGCTACAGGCCGTCGGTCACCTCTTCCACCGACAGCGTGTAGAGGCTAGGCTGAACGCCCAGTACCTTTGCACAGTGATGATGATCGATTGAAAATCACTCATTTAAGCACCTTCGTGGTCTCGTCCGTGCCTCCCGGACCGGTCAAAATCACTGTGCAGAGGTACCAGTGGCTCTGTTGCAAACCTGACGAAGGCGTGCGGTGGTCGAGCACCATCTCCGATCGGTTCATTCAGTCTCCATGTCCATCGCGTCGGCGCGGCTCTCCGGGAAGGGCAGCATCGAGACCTCGCCCCGCATCCACGCCGCTTCCGCGGCCGCGATGACCGCGGCGAGATCCCCGGGGGTCATGACCGCATTCCCATCCGGCACGATGTCCGCGCCCGCCGTCGCGAAGATGCGCCCGAAGCCGTCCTCGATCTTCGCGAAGGCGAGATCGCGCGCCAGCCCCGTCCGCACCGCCTCCAGCTCGGCCAGCACCGCCTCCAACTCGTCCATGACACCGAGGCGCGCCCCGGACCGCAAGGCGGCGGCGATGCCGTCCTGCGTATCCGCGATCCGGCGGGCCGTCGCATACTGCGCTCGCGCCTCCTCGAACCCTGCAAGCGCGAGATGGAGCTGGGTCAGCACCGCCATGGCGAGCGCCTCGCGCCGCGCCCGCTCCAGCGCCTGCCCGGCCCGCGCCGCCCCCATGGCCACCGGCGCCGCGAACAGTTGCTTGAGATTGACCGAGACCTGGGCGCCCAGCACCGCCCAGTTGTCGTTCAACAGGAAGGAGTTGCTATCGGTATGGGCCCCGGCGCTGAGTTCGAGCCCCGGCAGCACGCGCAGCAGCGCCTTCCTGACCTCGGCCGCTGCGATGCGCCCGGAAAGCTGCGCCTCGCGCAGCTCCGGGCGCTGCCGCAGCGCCAGGGTCTCCAGCGATGCGGTATCGAGGACCGGCTGGCGCGGCGCCGGCAGCGGTTCCGGCGGCAGCGTGAGGCGGTAGGCCAATCCCGGGCCGAGGCCGATCAGTTCGGCGAGCTCCAGCCGCGTACGCCGGCCCTCGCGCTGCTGCTGCTCCAGCACCTCCAATGCCCGCAGCAGAGCGCGCCGGTAGCGCAGCGCCTCGAGCGGCGAGCGCACCCGAAGCTCGGCGATGCGCGCGCTGTCGGCCAGCGCCGCCTTTACCCGGTCCGTCAGCGATCCGACCTTGCCCAGCGCCCGTTCGGCCGCAGCCGCCCGCCACCAGGCCCGTCGCACCTCCGCCAGCACCGTCTGCACGGCCTTGCGCCGGCGCTCATGCGCGATCAGCACCCGGTCCGACTGCTGCCGAGCCGCGTACCAGGAGACGCCGAAGTCGAGCGCGTGCCAAACCGTCGTCAGATTCCCGGTCCGCGTCGTCCGGTCGGACGAGGTCGACGCGCTCAGCGACTCCCAGCCCGGTCCGCACCGAACGGCTCGACGAGGCCCGGACATTGCTGCGCGTCGTCGCCCCGTAGCGCGCCGAGAGCCCCGGCAGCAGGCCGAGCCGGTCCGCCTCCAGTTCGCCCAGCGCCAGCGCCTGCTCCATAGCCCTGACGCGGCTGTCGAGATTGTACAGCAGCGCATACGCCATCGCCCGGTGCAGGGTCAGCGGCCCGTCGAGCGCCGGCCGGTTGATCGCCAGTGCCCGGCGGTCTTCGGCCACCCGCTCGGCGGTGTCCCGCTCGGTGAGCGGGGCGGGCCGCACCGCGCAGCCCGCGAGCAGCCCCAGAGCGAGCATGCTCGCCAGGGTCGTGTGGAGACCGTTGGGCCGAAGCATCGCCATGTGTCTCATTCCTCGCGCAGCGAGCGGGAGAAATAGTCGCTCAGCGGCTTGACCAGATAGCTGAGCGGCGAGCGATCGCCCGTGCGCAGATGCGCCTCCGCCGGCATGCCCGGCGTCAGCGCCAGCGCCGGCAGCGCAGTCGCCGTTTCCGAATCCGCCGCCCCCGGCCCGTCCGCGTACCAGCCCGCGACCCGCCCCCACTGCCGGCCCGCCCAGGCCGCGACCGCCCGCTCGGCCTCCGGTTCGACGGCCCGGCCAATCGCGATCTCGACCTCGTACCAGGCAACTCCGGTCCGCGCGTCCAGGCTCGCGTCCGCCGCCACCCGCAGCACCCGTCCCTCGAAGGCCGGCGTCGTCCGAGCCGTAAATGCCGGGAACGTCAGCAGCGCCTCCTGTCCCTGCCACACCTGGTCGACATGGATCGGGTCCAGCGTCGCCCGCACCACCAGCGCCGCGTCCACCGGCACGATCTTCAGGATCGGCTCGCCCGGGCGAACCACCTCCGCCGGCGCGAACACCTGCATCTCGAACACCTCGCCCGGCACGGGCGCCCGCACCTCCATGCGTGCAAGACGGGCCCGCACCGAGGCCAGGCGCTCGCGCACCTGGGTCTCGCGCGCCTGTGCTTCGCGCACCTCGCCTTCTGCTTCGGCGAGGCTGTTGGCGCGGACCTGCAGGATCTGCAGCTCGATCTCCGCGATCCGGCTGCGCGCCGCCGCCATGCGCGCACCGATGTCGCCCGCCTCGCCGTCGAGGCGCGCCGCCGCGCGCTCCCGCTCCATCAACTGCTGAAGCTCGACCCGACCCTCCGCGAACAGCTCGCGGAACGGCGCAAGCTCGCGCGCCAGAAACTCTGCCTGGCGTCGCACAGCCCCGAGCTGTGCCTCCAGGCTCGCGATCTGGCGCTGCGTCTGGGCGATCCGCTCGCGCAGTTGCGCCACCTGGCCCGCCAGCGCCCCGCGGCGCGCCTCGAACAGCCGCCGCTGCCCGTCCAGAATGGCCTGCACGCCGGCGTCTGCCTCCGCCCGCCGGGCGAGCGCCGCGTCCCAGCGGATTGCATCCGCGTCGCGGTATTCCGCCTCCAGGCGGTTGCGCCGCGCCACCAGCTCCGCATGCTCAGCCGCCAACACCGCTTCTTCGGTGCGCAGTTCCCCGTCGTCGAGACGGATCAGCACCGCGCCGGCCGCAACCCGGTCGCCGTTGCGCACCAGGACCGCCTTCACCGTGCCGCCGTCGATATGCTCCACCGCCTGCGCCCGGCTCTCGACCTCGACCCGGCCGGGCGCGATCACCGCCCCCGAGATCGACGCGAACGCCCCCCAGCCGAGCGCGCCGACCAGCAGCGCCGCCAGGGCCAGCAGCCCGAGCGCCACCGGCCGCCGCGCGGAAAACGGCCGTTTGCCGAATTGCGGTGCCGGCGTCATGTCGCATCCTCAGACCCGCCGTCCGGCGGCGCGGACTGCACCAACTGCAAAGGACCGCCCCGTGACCTGCCGGCGCCGGGAGGTCCCTCCACCTGGGTCACCGGCACCGTTTCCGCCCGCCGCGGCGGCGCGCCACGGTCCGGCGCCGGCTCCGCGGGACGCAGGCGCCGTCCACCATCGTCAGCACCGCGTCGCATTGCACGAACGCGCCCGGCCGGTGCGCAACGATCACCGCCGCCCCGCCGCGCGCCTTCAGCCCCGCTACCGCGCGGTTGAGCGCCGCCGCCCCCTCGGCATCCAGATGCGCGTCCGGCTCGTCCAGCACCACTATCGCCGGATCGCCGTAGAAGGCGCGGGCAAGCGCGATGCGCTGGCGCTGGCCGCCGGAGAGCGCCGCGCCGCCGGCCGCCACCTCGAAGTCGTAGCCGCCCGGCAGGGAGAGTGTCATCTCGTGCGCGCCCGCATGCCGCGCCGCGGTCACCACCGCCTCCGGGTCGGGATCGGGATCGAGGCGCGCGATGTTCTCCGCCACCGTGCCCTCGAACAGCACCACCTCCTGCGGCAGCCAGCCGAGATGGCCGGCGAGCGCCGCCTCGCCATACTGGTCGAGCGCTGCTCCGGCCAGCGTCACCTTGCCGGACAGGGGCGGCCAAACCCCGGCAAGCGCCCGCGCCAGCGTTGATTTGCCCGACGCCGAAGGACCCGCGATCCCCACCGCCGAGCCGGGATGCAGTTCGAACGACGCGCCCCGCACCGCCGGGCGCGCCGCTCCGGGCGCGCCGACATACAGGGTCTCCGCCGCCATGAGCGATTGCCCGGATTGCCGGAGCGCCGCCGGGTTGGGCGCCGGAAGCGGCGTGCGGACGGGTTCCTCGGGGGTTCCGGACAAGAGCCGGGCCAGCGAGCGCCGGCCCTGCAGCGCGCGCTGCAGCACCGGCCACTGGAACACCGCCTGATCGATCGGCGCCAAGGCGCGCCCGAGCAGGATCGAGGCGGCGATCATGACCCCCGCCGTGACCGCCCCCTGGATCGCCAGCCAGGCGCCGAGACCCAGCATCATCGACTGCAGAAACAGCCGAAGCGTACGCGTCGTCGCCGCGAAGGCCCCGCCCCGGTCGGAGGCGGCAATGGTGGCATCGAGCGTGCGGTTGCGGATCGCGGCGAGCCGGGCGAGGGCCGCCGAGCGCATGCCGAGGCCCCGAACCGTCTCCCCGCCGGCCCGGACCTGCTCGGTCAACTGGAACGCCCGGGCCGAGGCCTCCCCGGCTTCCGCCTGAAGGCGCGCGGTGCGCGCCTGGTTCATCAGCGCCAGGGCGAGAAGCAGCACTCCGGAGAACACCGCCAGCAGGCCGAGCATCCAGTGGAACAGGAACAGCGCGAACAGGAAGACCGGCGTCCAGGGTGCATCGAAGAAAGCGAAGGGGCCGGGACCCGAGGCAAAACGCTGCATCGCCTCCAGATCGGCCAGGCCCGTCGCCGGGGCCGAGCGCGCCTGCGACGAGGCCCCCGCACGGGTCAGGATCGCCCCCAGAACGCGCGGGTCCATGCGCGCCTGGAAGCGCGCACCGGCCCGGGCCAGCACCCGCGCCCGGAAGTGGTCCAGGAGCCCCATTATCAGGAACAGGAAGGCGACGATACCGACAAGCGCCACCAGCGTCGCCTCCGAGCGCGAACGCAGCACCCGGTCGTAAACTTGCAGCATGAAGACCGGGCCGGTCAGCATCAGCAGATTGACGAAAGCGCTGAACAGCCCGACCGCCATGAAGAGCCGCCGGCTCTCTGCGAGGGCTGCGCGGATCTCGCGCGCCCCGTCCGCCGCGCCGTTGCGCGCCTCGTTCACAGCCGTCCTCCACCAGCCCGCCGGGACGGCCGCGCCCACCCCATGACGCATGCCCGGCGGCCTGCCATATCGCGGGCCCCGGTCACAGGACTTCCTCCACTGAAAGCGTGTAGGTGCCCTCCGTGTAGCTCCAGGCACCGGCGGACACATAATGGATGCCGTCCGCCGCCGCCGTGAACGTCACCTGGCTGCTTCTTATGAAGTTGTATATGGAACTGCGGCTGTCCTCGACCGTGCCCGCGATCAGGTCCCCGTTCGAATCGTGGATCCCCCGCAGAAACGGGCTGTACAAGGTCCCGGCATCCGCCGCCGAGCCGTTCATGTCGAACCGGTAGGTCCTGCCCGCCTCGAGCGTCACCGCAAACCAGTCGCGGTCATTGAGGAATTCGATCTCGCCCGTCGCCGAACCGCCGACTTCGACCCGGCCGGCAGTGCCGGTCCCGTCCGTGTAATCGTCCGGAACACCGTCGGTGATATCCGTCGCCGACAGCCTGTAGGTGCCGTCCTCGTTATCCTGGTGGCGGATGGAGCCGGCGGACACATAGTAGGTGCCGGCATCTTCCACCGTGAAGTCCAGACGGCTGTTGAAGCCTACACCGCCGTCGTTGGCCGTCGTGCCGGGGATCAGGGTGCCGCTGTCATCGTAAATCCCCCGCAGATACGGGTCCAACAGCGTCCCGGCCTCCGTCGCCTGGCCCTCCATGTCGAACCGGTAGGTCTTGTTCGCCTCAAGCGTCACCGCAAACCAGTCAAGGTCGCCATGGAACAGGATATCCGCCGCGGCCGAACCGCCGACCCCGAGAGTACCCATTGTGTCGATCCCCGCGGTATGAGGGTCCTCGGCCGTCAAGTCGCTCACCGACAGCGTGTAGGTGCCTACCCGCGATGGACCGTGTCCACCGTCCCTGACGGCCACATAGTGCTTGCTGGTCTCGGTCGCCACGAACGTCACCCGGCTGTTGTAGAGTTCGCCGCTGTCGTCGTTCGTCGTGCCGGGAATCATGACGCCGTCCGCATCGTGGATCCCCTGGATATAAGGGTCGGCCAGGCCGCCCTTCCTGGTCCACAGTCCTTCCATGTCGAACCGGTAGATCCTGCCCGCCTCGAGCGTCACCGCAAACCAGTCGCGGTCGGCATCGAAATCGATCGTCCCCCGCACCGAACCGTCGACCGCCACCGTGCCGGCGGTGCCGGTACCGGCCGGGTGGTCGTCCCCCGGAACGCTGTCGGTGAGTTCCCTCACACTCACCGTGTAGGTGCCCTCCATGTCAATGAAGGCCCCGGCGGACACATAGTAGGTGCCGGCCTGGGTCGGAGTGAACTCCACACGGCTGTTGCGGCCGGCGCCGTCGTCGTTCGTGGTCCCGGGGATCAGGTTCCGGCAGCATCGTAAATCCCCCGCAGATACGGGTCCCGCAGGGTGCCCGAGCCCGTCGGCAAGCCCTTCAGGTCGAACAGATAGTTCCTGCCCGCCTCAAGCGTCACCGCAAACCAGTCGCGGTCGTCATGGAAATCGATCTTGCCCGTGGCCGAACCGCCGACCGTAACCCTGCCGGTGGTGCCGGTCCCGGCCAGATAGTCGTCCGGGATACCGTTGGTGATATCCGTCGCCCTCAGGGTGTAGGTGCCTTCGCCTGTGTTCCAGACGACGCCTGCGGACACGTAGTAGGTGCCGGCCTGGGTCGGAGCGAAGTCCACACGGCTGTTCAGGCGGGGACCGCCGTTGTCGTCCGCGGTGCCGGGGATGAGGCTGCCGGCAGCATCGTAAATCCCCCACAGATAAGGGTCCGTCAGGGTGCCCGAGCTCGTCTGCGAGCCCTCCAGGTCGAACCGGTAGGTCTTGTTGGCGGCGAGCGTCACCGCAAACCAGTCGCGGTCGTGATCGAAATCGATCTCGCCCCTGGCCGAACCGCCGACCGAGACCCTGCCGGCAGTGCCGGTCCCGGTCGTGTAATCGTCCGAAATACTGGAGGAGACATCCGACACCGCCAGCCTGTAGGTGCCCTCCCGGTCGGGCGACCCCGCGGCCGAGACGTAGTAGGTGCCGTCCCCGGGCGCGGTGAAGTGCAGACGCGCGTTCCAGTTCCACCCGCCATTGTAGTCCATCGCGCCGTGGATCGGGTTGCCCGCGGAATCGTAAATCCCCTGCAGGGTCGGTTCTGACAAGGTCCCGGCACGCGTGTCCCTGCCCTCAAGGTCAAACCGGTAGGTCCTGTCCGCGATCGAGCGTCACCGCAAACCAGTCCAGGTCCCCGTCAGACTCGATCTCGCCGGTGACCGAACCGCCGACCGCAACCCTGCCGGCGGTATCGATCCCGTCCGTGTAATCGTCCGGAACACCGGCGGTGACCTCCGTCACCGACAGCCTGTAGCTCCCTTCCGAGGCGCCGTTGGCCCCCGCGGACACATAGTAGGTGCCGGCATCCGCCGCCGTGAAGGTCGCGCGCGCGTTCCAGAGATGCCCACCATTGTTGTCCGCCGTGCCGGGGATCAGGATGCCGTCCGCATCGTAGATCCCCCGCAGATACGGGTCAAAAAGCGTCCCGGCGCGCGTCAGGCTGCCCTCAAGGTCGAACAGGTAGGTCTTGCCCGCCACGAGCGTCACCGCAAACCAGTCGCGGTCGTGATGGAAATCGATCTCGCCGGTGGCCGAACCGCCGACCGCGACCGTGCCGGCAGTGCCGGTCCCGGTCGTGTAATCGTCCGAAATACTGGAGGTGAGATCCGTCACCCTCAGCGTGTAGGTGCCCTCCAGGTCGCGCCAGGCTCCGGCGGAGACATAGTAGATGCCGGCCTCCTCCGCCGTGAAGTGCAGCCGGCTGTTGCCGCCGGTACCGCCGTCGTCGACCGTCGTGCCGTCGATCAGATTGCCATCGGCATCGTAAATCCCCCGCAGATAGGGGTCGTGCAAGGTCCCGGCATCCGTTGCCCGGCCATCAAGGTCGAACCGGTAGGTCCTGCCCGCCACTAGCGTCACCGCAAACCAGTCCAGGTCCCCGCCGTCATTGATCTCGCCCGTGGCCGTGCCGCCGACCGCGACCGTGCCGGTGGTGCCGGTCCCGCCCGTGTAATCGTCCGGGACACCGCCGGTGATATCCGTCACCGTCAGCGTGTAGGTCCCCTCCCGGTTGCCCCGGGCTCCGGCGGACACATAGTAGGTGCCGGCCTCCTCCGCCGCGAAGTCCAGCCGGCTGTTCAGGCCGGGACCGGCGTTGTCGTCCGTGGTGCTGGCGATCAGCGTCCCGTCCGCATCGAAAAGCCCCCGCAGATACGGGTCCAGCAGGGTGCCCGCGGCCGTCCTCCAGCCCTCCAGATCGAACCGGTAGGTCTTGCTTGCCTCCAGCGTCACCGCAAACCAGTCCAGGTCGCCGCCGTCTCCGATCTCGCCCGTGGCCGAACCGCCGACCGCGACCTTGCCGGTGGTGGTGGTGCCGGCCGGGAAATCCGTATCCCCCTCGGAAACGATCGTGTCGTGTTCGCTGTTTCGAATCGTGCCCACGCCCTCCGAAGCCTCCGTACGCGCCCCCACGGCATCGTCAGCCTCAGCACGAACGTCTCCCCGCTGTCCTCCACCGGGTCGTCGATCAGCACAACCTCCACCCACTTCTCGGTCTCCCCGGGCGCAAACTCGAGGATCCCCGCCACCGGCTCGTAGTCCTCTCCCGCCGTCGCCGTGACGTCAGCCGTGGCGTAGCGGACCGTCACCGTCTCCGTGGACGCCTTGTCCAGCGTCACCCGGAAACGCAGCACGCCGTCCCCCTCGTGCGCTTCCTCATCCGATATCCGGATCGCGGGGAGTTCGTTCCCTTCGCTCTGCGGCTCTGTCGGCGGGTCCGTGGGCGGGTCCGTCAGGTCCGTCACCGAAAGCCTGTAGGTCCCTTCCCCGTCGCTCCAGGCACCGGCGGACACGTAGTAGGTGCCGCCCTCGGTCGCCGTGAAGGTCACAAGCGCGTTCCGGTCCTGCCCCCGATTGTTGTCCTCCGTCCCCGCGATCAGATTCCCGTTCGAGTCGTGAATCCCCCGCAGATACGGGTCGTACAAGGTCCCGGCATCCGTCGCCGAGCCCTCCAGGTCGAACCGGTAGGTCCGGCCCCGCCTCGAGCGTCACCGCAAACCAGTCCGAGTCCCCGCCATGGCCGATCTCGCCGGTGACCGAACCGCCGACCGCCACCGTGCCCGCCGTGTCCGTCCCCGCGGTATGGGCGTCTTTGGCCGTCAGGTCCGTCACCGAAAGCGTGTAGGCCCCTTCCTGATCGCTCCAGGCACCGGCGGACACGTAGTGGGTGCCGCCCTCGATCGCCGTGAAGGTCACAAGCGCGTTCCGGCCCTCCCCGCTGATTGTTGTCCTCCGTCCCCGCGATCAGGTTCCCGTTCGAATCGTGAATCCCCCCAGATACGGGTCGTACAAGGTCCCGGCATCCGTCGCCGAGCCCTCCAGGTCGAACCGGTAGGTCCGGCCCGCCTGAAGCTCCACCGCAAACCAGTCTGGTCCCCGCCATGGCCGATCTCGCCGGTGACCGAGCCGCCGACCGCCACCGTGCCCCGCCGTGTCCGTCCCCGCGTATGGGCGTCGTCGGCCGTCAGGTCCGTCACCGAAAGCCTGTAGGTCCCCTCGAAGTCGCGCCAGGCCCGGCGGACACGTAGTAGGTGCCGCCCTCGGTCGCCGTGAAGGTCACAAGCGCGTTCCGGCCCTCCCCGCGATTGTTGTCCTCCGTCCCGCGATCAGGTTCCCGTTCGAATCGTGAATCCCCCGCAGATACGGGTCGAACAAGGTCCCGGCATCCGTCGCCGAGCCCTCCAGGCTGAACCGGTAGGTCCGGCCCGCCGGAAGCGTCCACCGCAAACCAGTCCGAGTCCCCGCCATGGCCGATCTCGCCGGTGACCGAGCCGCCGACCGCCACCGTGCCCCGCCGTGTCCGTCCCCGCGGTATGGGCGTCGTCGGCCGTCAGGTCCGTCACCGAAAGCCTGTAGGTTCCTCGAAGTCGCGGTCCAGCCCCGGCGGACACGTAGTGGGTGCCGGTCTCGGTCGCCGTGAAGGTCACAAGCGCGTTCCGGCCCTCCCCGTTATTGTTGTCACCGTTCCCGCGATCACGTTCCCGTTCGAATCGTGAATCCCCCGCAGATACGGGTCGTACAAGGTCCCGGCATCCGTCGCCGTGCCCTCGAGGCTGAACCGGTAGGTCCGGCCCGCCTCAAGCGTCACCGCAAACCAGTCCGAGTCCCCGCCATGGCCGATCTCGCCGGTGACCGAACCGCCGACCGCCACCGTGCCCGCCGTGTCCGTCCCCGCCGTATGGGCGTCGTCGGCCGTCAGGTCCGTCACCGAAAGCCTGTAGGTCCCCTCGAAGTGCGGTTGGCACCGGCGGACACGTAGTGGGTGCCGGTCTCGGTCGCCGTGAAGGTCACAAGCGCGTTCCGGCCCTCCCCGCTGTTGTGTCGGCGTCCCCGCGATCACGTTCCCGTTCGAGTCGTGAATCCCCCCCAGATACGGGTCGAACAAGGTCCCGGCATCCGTCGCCGAGCCCTCCAGGTCGAACCGGTAGGTCCGGCCCGCCTGAAGCGTCACCGCAAACCAGTCCGCCGCATGGCCGATCTCTCGGCGCCGACGCCGAACCGCCGACCGCCACCGTCCCCGCCGTGTCCGTCCCCGCGGTATGGGCGTCGTCGGCGGTCAGGTCCGTCACCGAAAGCCTGTAGGTCCCCTCGAAAGTGCGGTTGGCCCCGGCGGACACGTAGTGGGTGCCGGTCTCGGTCGCCGTGAAGGTCACAAGCGCGTTCCGGCCCTCCCCGTTATTGTTGTCACCCGTTCCCGCGATCACGTTCCCGTTCGAATCGTGAATCCCCCGCAGATACGGGTCGAACAAGGTCCCGGCATCCGTCGCCGAGCCCTCCAGGTCGAACCGGTAGGTCCTCCCCGCCTGAAGCGTTACCGCGAACCAGTCATGGTCGTCCGCAGTCCGATCTCGCCCGCGGTCGAACCGCCGACCGCGACCGTGCCGGCGGTTTGAATATTGGAAGAATAATCATCGGGCATGTCAGTTACCTCTAACTCGTCAACCCCGATCCCGGACAGGAGGAGTTTGCCAGGAAGGGATTTATTGCCGATGCACCACTGGGTCCCATTTTTATAGGTATCTTATACGAATTGAAAACATCGTGGCAAGAAATTAATTGTGCAGTCAAATAAGGAACTACAGTCAATCTGCTTTCACCGGACTTGGTCCGGGGTCCAAGGAGGGTGACTTGTGCGGGTCCGGGTTGTTTGCGGCTGGATGGGCGTTAGCGCCGCAGGCGTGTCCGCTTGTTGGCGAGGTAGTCCACGACGATATAGTTGCCGATCTGATCGGGGGAAGTGTAGAAGACGCGGCCGGTGTTCATCTTGGTGAGCCGGTCGACGAAGCCCATGCGGTAGTAGTCCATGCCCAGCATGAAAGTGTTGATGCGGATGCCGCTCTGGGTGCAGCGCCGGACTCCTTCAGGGTCTCCCGAACGATCCGCTCATGCAGCAGGGCCGAGCCCCAGCCGCTGTGAAGGCGGCCGCCCCGATCGACGTTGCAGGCGGTAGGTTCGCCATCCGTGATGAGGATGATCTGACGGTTGGTGGCTCTATTGTTTCCAAGCAGTTGCCGTGAAAACCTCAAGGCTTCCTTGATGTCGGTCCCGTGCTCCATGAAGTAGGTGATGGCGACGATGGACGGCAGGTCCTCGGTCCGGATGACCTTGGCATTGGAACGGAAAGCCACCAGGTGAAGCACGTCCTGGGGAAACTTGGTCTCGATGAGCCGGTTGAGTGCCAGCGCGACCTTCTTGCCGGCGTGCAGGGCGTCGTTCATCAGCATGGAGTAGCTGACGTCGATGAGCAGCACGGTCTCGGTGTCGGTGGAGAACTCGTTTTGATGGACCTGGAAATCCCGGGGCTCGATTCGGACGGGAACTCCGGTCCTCCCCTCTTCCAAGGAGTGCATCAAGGTCTTGCGGATGTCGATGTTGAGGGGGTTGCCGTACTCGTAGGGCTGGGTGTCCTCCAGGCGCATGCCCTGGTTGCCGGTCTTGGCGCTGGCGTGCTGGCCCCAGCGGTTCTTGTTCATGAGCTGGAAGATCTCTTTCAGGGCCTTGTCGCCGAGCTGGCGCATGCCCTTGGGGCTGAGCCTCAGCCCGTTGCCCGTGCGTATCAGGTGCCCCGCGTCCACCATCATCTGCTCGACGCCCTGGAGGTACTTGAGCTGCTCGTAGGCTTCCTCGCCCAACAGCTCGCGCATGGCCTCCAGATCGAGAGTCGGAGACGTCGCCGAGTCCCCGCCGCCCCCAACGCAGGAACTGCTCGAGGCTCCGTAGCTGCCCCATGATCTGTCCGGCCTCCCCCATGCCCATGCGCTGGCTTCCCTGAAAAGGGTACTGGTTCATCAGTTGCTCGAGCTGCTCCATCTGGGACATGGCGTCGCTCAGGCGCTGGAAGATCCTGCTGACTCAGCGAATCGAGGTTCTCCAGGAGGTTGTCCAGGTCATCCACCGCGGCGTCCAGCATGTTGGGAAGGTTTTGCAGGAAATCGTCGTCGTCCAGCAGGCGGTTCAGCCGCTCCAGCATCTGGGAAAGGTCCGGCGCTCCCGGTCCTGTGAGATTCTGCGGCTGTTGCATGGAGCGTTGGTCGATCTGCTCTCCGAGCCGCTCTTTGAGCTGCTGGTATCGCTCCTGGGCCTGGCGCATCCTCTCGGCCAGCTCGTCCATGTTCTGGGCGTACTTGCCGGACAGCCGCTCCATGAAGTTGCGCATCTTCTCCTGATACGCTTCCAGCTTTTCGGCCAGCTCGTTCAGCTTCCGGCTCAGGGCCTCGCTCTCTTCGGGAGACAGCTTGAAGGAGTCGGGCGAGTACTTGTTGAGGAGATCCTGTTTCTGTTCCTCCGCTTGTTGGAGCAGGTCTCGCAGCCCCTGCACCGAACGTTGGCCGTCCTCCGACTCGAAGCCCCGGCGCATCAGGCTCCGCAGTGCGCGGCGCACGCCTTCCTCTTCGAGAAACGTATCCGACAACTGCTTGAGCAGATCGTTGGCGGTGGGAAACCGGATCTCCTGGGAGCCGTCCCAAGGCGTGTATCGATGGATCCTCATGCGCCGTCCATTATATCGCAGGCGCTTCCGGCACTGCAATACCGAAAATCGGCTCCGATAAGGACCAGTGGAATGACGCGGTCGACTCGGTTATAGAAGGAAGATCCATCGCCATATCCCGGAGGAAACATGAACGTAACTGTCGATACGACGAAGTGCGACGGCCACGAGAAGTGCGTCCAGGCCGTCCCAAGGTTTTCAAGATGAACGAGCGGTTCATCGCGCAAGTCACCGACCCCAACGGCGACACCGCGGAAAAGATTGTCCTGGCTGCCAGGATTTGTCCCACCAAGGCGATCACGGTGGAGGATGACGACGGGAAGAAACTGTTTCCCGAGTCTTAGCGGGTATTCCCCGGAGCCGCTCCGCACGCTGCCCCAAAGGGCCTGCGGCTACCGTGCGGCCAAGCCGGTCGTTCACTCGAAGACGACGCTGGCAAAGCTGCAGATGGAGCCGATGGGGTCCATCTGGCCGTGGTCGTGGGCTACCAGCCGCCCTCGTTCGGCCTGCATCGATCTGAGCATGGTGTAGATGGGCGAGAATCCGCAGATCCGGCGCCGGTCCTGCTCTTCTGCCAGATAGTCGCGAAATCCCTCCGGGTCCACACCCTCCACGTGGCGCAGCATCTCCCGGTCGGAACGCTTGACCGCCTCCAGCTCTTCCCCCTCGAAACCGTTGGCGTCGCCGTAACGCGGCCCCACGTGAGCCAGGTCGGCGCTGGCGACGAGGCAGATGCGGCGGCCGTCGTCGCCATGACTGGCGCAGCGCCGCGATGAACCGCTCGATGGATTCGCCCGCCGGGCCGTGTCCGGGCTCGGCGTAGGAGAAGGAGCACAGCACCGGCACGATAGGCGTGGTGTTGCCGAACAATTGCTGAATGAACAGCACCTGAAACTCGATGGTGTGCTCGGAACGGTGGGCCAGCTCGTCGGCGAAGAGTTCTCCGCCATGGAGCGCGCGCAGACGGGATACGAACTCGGCGTCCACCGGTACTTCCCCCAGTGGGTAGCAAAGCGCTTGCGGGTCAAGGCATAAGGGTTCTCTACTCCGTTGTGCCCGGTTCCCAGAATGATGAAGAGCTCCGGCGGCTCCGCCTCGGCCAACTCCTTGTAGGCCCAGGCATAGGCATGGCCGCCCAAACGCAGGTCGATGTGCGGCACGACGATTCCGGGTATTTTCCGTTGCGGACCCCGCTCGCCCGGCAGTCCCGGTCCCTTGGGTGGGACGAACAACTGCGCCAGGCTTTCCTTCAGCACGACGGGGTTCTCGTCGTAGCTGACCCCCGCGTGAAACGCCTCGCGCACGGCGCCTCCCGAAATGAGGCCGCCAGGCCCTGGTAATGGCGACTGAAGTTGTCGCCGGCCATAAAGTGGCCCTCGTCCAACACTTCGCACAGCCGTTCCAGCAGTGGCAGCGGGAACTCGACCTTGTACTTCTCCTGGTACGCCGTCTGAACTTCCGGCAGCGTCCGTGTGCCATCGAGGAACTGCAGCGCGCACGCCGCCTCGACACGGAGGCGCAGGACCTTGTCGCTGAAGTGTTGAGGGTCGCGGATGCCGAAGGCCTGCTCACCCTGCTCCCCGGGAATCGGGAAAACGTCGACATACCGAAGGCGCGGGCGCATGGAGGAGTTTTCGTTGCTCATGGGAACAGGCTATAGCCAACAAGGCGATAAAGGCAAGAATGCGAATGATACGCCGGTCTGCCGCCGAACCGGCATAACGCAAAGCAGTGGCGAACGAGACGATTACCGCGGTCAAGGGCATTCGGGTGGGTCACGCCACCAACCGTCGGGCGCGCACCGGCTGTACCGTGCTCCTGTGCATGGCCGGCGCCGCCGCCGGCGTCGACGTGCGCGGATTCGCACCCGGCACCCGGGAGACCGACGCCATCCGGCCCGGCCGGAGGGTGGGACAGGCTCACGGCATCCTGTTGACCGGTGGCAGCGCCTTCGGCCTCGATGCAGCTTCCGGCGTCATGCGCTTTCTCGAAGAGCACGATGCCGGGTTCGGCACGGCCCACGGCGTCGTGCCCATCGTCCCGGCCGCCGTGATCTACGACCTGGGCGTCGGCGACCCGCGGGTCCGGCCCGACAAGGCCATGGGCTATCGCGCATGCAAGGCGGCCACCGATGCGCCCGTACCCACCGGCCGGTCGGCGCCGGAACCGGCGCTACCGTCGGCAAGGGTCCAGGCCTGCGCGCCGCAGACGGCGGCATCGGCTCGGCCTGCGCCAAGCTGCCCAACGGCGTGGCCGTGGGCGCCCTCGTCGTCGTCAATGCCGTCGGCAACGTGGTCGATCCCGCCACCGGCGAAGACCGTGGCCGATGCCCGCGACGGGAAGTCCGGGCGCTTCGTCGACGTGACGCCGAGCCTACGGCATGGCCATGCACCAAGGTCGCCGGGAACCAACACCACCATCGGCGTCATCGCCACCGACGCGCCCTGTCCCGAGTGGAAGCGAACATGGTAGCCGCCATGGCCCACGACGGCATCGCTCGCGCCATCCGCCCGTCCCACACGCTGTACGACGGCGACACCCTGTTCGCCCTCTCCACCGGCAAGCGCCGAGCCGACGTGAACGCCGTGGGTGTCGTAGCCGCTGAAGTGGTCCTTATACAGGCATTTCAACGCGGGGAGTTCGGAGATATAGGACGGGCTTTGGCAGAGGATCCACCTTGTAGTAAAACCAACCTTGTACACCCGATCTCCATATTCCCTTAGAACGCTGCCGATTTTTATCAATCTCCCAATCCCCTACTTAAAAGCGGGCTAACCCACCTCTCTATAACATGGTTCCCCATTGGGTCCCAGGTTTGAGGTGTGGTGCACCAACAAATTCGCCCAGTAGGGCTTTGGACCGGAAACTAGTGTTGGTGTCTCAAAATACGCTTACGAATATGCGTGTCCTTTTGGCCGTCGGCTGCGTTGTCTTCATCGCGTGGTAACGGCCACACGGGAGGGTTTGAAACCGCCTACAAGTCATCGCCGCCTTGCCGACCAACCAAAAATGCACTCGCAGTTCATAAACAGTATTTGTGAGACACCCACACTAAGGGGCCGGCGGGGGTCCGCAAGGGCGTTATTTTCCACGCTAGCCGCAGGGGATTGATTCATTAAGGGTGACGGTGGGGCTGGCTATTTCTGACTTTTGGTTTATAAGGGGTAGATGGAGGGAAGGGTTGGACAAGGGGGGTCAGTTAAGTAGTGGGGAGGGGGTAGAGGTGCGGGTGGTACTAGGGGGAGAGCGGCGGCGGTGGACGAGTTGTGGAGCGTCACAATACCTTGGGTTTCGGCAGTTTGCGGGGCGGGGGTTGAGGAAGGGTGGCGGAGTGGCGATGGGGGAGTGGTTTTGGAGATGGTGGGTGGTGGCGGCGGTCAGGGGCGTTCAAGGTGCGGGGGGGGTACGGGTCGGTGGTTGGGTGGCACCGGTCGGTGCAGTCGGGGTTGCACCTGATCGGGAACAACACGCGGTTTTTTGATATGCCGGAGGCGGAGGTGGATAGCGAATTTGGGGTCGGGGGGGTGTGCTGTGGCAGAGTATGCGTGCGAGTGAGGGTGACTGGGAGGCGGAGCAAGGGCATTGGTTGGAGTTGGAGGAGAGGAGACGCGTTTTGGTGGGAACAAGGCGCGGATTTGTCAAGGAGGTGAGTGTATGATACGAAGCAACGAAATGGGTGCGGGTGGGGCGGAAACGAAGGGGTTTGCGCGGAACAACGGGGACGTATACGGACGCGCACCAGAAGCCGACATGGAGTAAGAGTGGGAGGTGAGGGAAATGAGGCTCGGGGGGGCGATGGGGCGGGTGGGCGAGGACGAGAAGGAGGAAAGAAAGGCAAGGGGAACTGCTCGGGGGCACGAAAGGTGTGTTACACGAGGAGGAGTGACGGTAGTGAGGGCGAGAGTAGTTGGTTAGACAGATGCCGGACATTCAGCCGTGGCAGGGGCGAAAGCACCGGCTGGCGACGGTTGGTTCTGGCGATCTGCAGCCATCGGCGCGGTTGTAGGGGTGGTTGAGCGGGCCGGCGGGGCGACGGGAAAACGGTTCGCGAAGGACACCGGAGACAGGAGGAGGGAAGAGTTGCGGGCGCTGGGGGCGTGGCAAGGGACCCCCAAGGAGGGCCGGTGGGTGGCGCCGTCGGACTCGACTTTGGCCGGGTGGGCGGCGGAAACCGAACCCGGATGAATTGCAGGAAGTGCTGAGCAACATGGGCGGTGCCCCGGGATGTGGAGCGACGGCCCAGCCGGCGCTGGCAGCGGCACGGCAAACGCAATCCGCGGCGCCAAACGCCCATACGACTGAGGGGTCGCTCGTGTCACTTCGAGAAGGTTTTCCCGTTTCGGATGACCCGTGGCTGACCAACGCAGGGCCGCCCGCTGGCCAGACGCTGTCTGGCCGCGGACACTAAGGGACGGCGAGATCGAAGCCAAGAACAGGACGTATGATAGAAGAATGAAGTGGATGTGCAAGAGGTGGGAGTGAGGAACAAGAGAAGAGTGGTCAAAACCAACAGAGACTAACGAAACGGGCACCAATTCTGGCGAACCCAACGGTTGCCCCGAATACCTGCTTCACGGTCAGGGCAATCGCCCCGAAACCCTCACGACGCTGGCCACCTCTCGACTGACACACCCCGCCCGTCATGCCACATTACACCGCTGAGCGGAGAAGGGAACAATGGGACGATTATAATGGGAGCGAAAGGATAAGAATTATTAAGTGATGCTAAATAAAGTGAGCATTCCAACGTAGTTTGATCATCGATAAGGCCGCGCCAGGATCTTGACAGAAGGAGGAACAAGACAGAGCAAAAGATCAATAAGACCGGAGAACACAACGCGAGGAGATCGCCTATGAATCACATCAGTCCAGCAAAAAGACATGCTGACAAGAAAAATGCTTACGCCTGGAACCCTGGTCAATGGGGACCACGAGAACGGCAACATACCGCCGACCGATGCCAAGCATATTGGAGAGGTACAAAATAGAAGGAATCCGCGCGCACAAGCCACCGCCACCCGCCAACCAACGCACCCTCAACAAATCGACATAGCATCGTCTTTAACCGCGCGTCCGCACCTCACCGAGGCAACCTCAACTTGCTAATGCGAACCTTGAGGCCATCAGACGAAATAATGTAAACATCAGGAGCTCCATATAACCAA
>CASHTH010002835.1:0-17087 GCA_030341885.1 Geodia barretti | reverse complement strand
GGGAAGATGGCTCCTGCCCCCCCCTTCCCCCGTGGTCTCTTTCCTTATCTCCCGCTCCTCCCCCGGTCGTGCCCAGGTGCAACACTGGGTCAGTACTGGGAGAATACCTTCGCAGTGGCACGAACGCCTGCTGCAACTCGCCCACCAGCAAGGCATTGCATTGGAACCCAAGGACTTTGTAACCAACCGCGTCGTGCCCGGCATCGCTCCATCTGACGGAAAACTGAAAAAACTGGTGTATGATGTTGGCCTGGAGCGAGCGGTTTGCTTCCGACATTTATCAGCGCCGGCGTCGAACACATCCGGCAGGGAACGGGCCAGCCTATTGGCTCAGTATCCCAAATGGCTACCATCCGCCTCGGCAAACGGTCCGACAACCGCACGCGCCGCTCATCAGGGATTTCGTTCCCCTGGCGGACCTCGACCAGTTGGTTTTCGGCGCCTGGGACCCTATCCCCGACAACGCCTACGAAGCGGCCGTGAAGGCCGGTGTGTTGGACCGCTATGAACAAATAGAGCCCATAGCCGACTTCCTGAAGTCCATTGAGCCCATGCCCGCCATTTTCGACAACGATTACGTCAAAGCGTATCGACGGGGAGAATGTCAAAGCTACCGGATCCAGGATGGACTCAGTCGAGGCTATACGGGACGATATCCAGCGCTTCAAGGCAGACAACGGTTGCGACCGCCTGTTAATGGTCTGGTCCGCTTCTACCGAAAAATTCATTACCGAGAGTTCGGCCCATCAGGATATTGAAGGTTTCACTGGCGGCCTCCACGACAACGACGAAAACATCGCTCCTTCCATGATTTACGCCTATGCGGCGTTGATGGAGGGCATCCCCTTTATCAACGGGGCCCCCAACCTGACCGTGGATGTCCCCGCCCTGGAGAAATTCGCCGGGGACCAGGGTGTCCCAATTTGCGGAAAGGACTTCAAGACGGGCCAGACCCTCGTAAAGACCGCTCTTGGGCCGATGTTGAAGGCCAGGATGCTGGGAGTTGACGGCTGGTTCTCGACCAACATACTGGGCAACCGGGACGGAGAAGTTCTGGACGAGCCCGAGAACTTCAGGACCAAGGAAGAGTCAAAGCTCGGCGTTCTGGAGTACATCCTGCAGCCCGACATGTACCCTGACCTGTATGCCGATGCCTATCACAAGGTACGCATCAATTACTACCCACCCCGCGGCGACAACAAGGAGGGCTGGGACAACATCGATCTCTTTGGCTGGCTGGGCAAGCGGATGCAACTGAAGGTCAACTTCCTGTGCTCGGACTCCATACTCGCCGCTCCCCTGGTGCTCGACCTGGTCCTGTTCATGGACCTGGCGCATCGTGCCGGCCTGTCTGGCATCCAGGAGTGGCTGTCCTTCTACTTCAAGAGCCCTCAGCACGCGCCGTCGGTCTATCCGGAGCACGACCTGTTCATCCAGCAGACTAAGCTCAAGAACACCCTGCGGTGGCTGATGGGCGAAGACCAGATAACGCACCTGGGCATGGAGTACTACCGCGATGCCTTTTCGCCGGTCGGCGTAGGGTCCGACGTAACATGCTGACCCCCTCGCGCTCCAGGAAAGGCGGCATTCGTCTCCTTTCCTGGGACAGGATTTGGTTGAGGGTGTCTTGACCCTTGTCCCGCACACCACGCTCGCTGAACTTGTTGACCGGTTTGAAGTCATCCTGTTCGATTCCGACGGCGTGCTTACCCGCTGGCCTTCCGCCATTCCCTCGGCCCCCGACGCCATCGACCGGCTCAACTCGCTGAAGAAACCCTACCTGGTCCTGACTAACGACGCTTCCGCGCTTCCCGAGACCCGGGCAGCGCGGTACGCCCGGTTGGGGTTGTTCATAGACCCCAGCCAAATCCTGTCCTCTGGAATGCTTCTGATCCCCTACTTTTCGGACCTGGGCCTGGCCGGTGCGAGATGCGTCGTGCTGGGGACAAAAGACAGCGCCGTCTTCGTACAGCAGGCCGGTGGTGAGGTGGTAACGTTCGACGAGGACTTTGATGTCCTGGTGGTCGGCGACCAGGAGGTTTTCCCTTCCTCGAGGCCACCGGCACGGTCCTGAGCATCTGTTCCGCAAGATTGACCGCGGAGAGACGCCCCGCCTGGTGCTTCCCAACCCCGACCTTATCTACCCCGAACGAGAAGGGTTCGCCTTTCGCCAGTGGCACGGTCGCCCAGATGTTCGAGTCAGCCCTTGCGCTGCGCTATCCGGACCGCCCGGACCTGACCTTCACGCGACTCGGCAAGCCGCATCCGGCTATGTTCGAGGAAGCGATTCGCCGTTGCGGAACTCGCGACATGGTTATGATCGGTGATAATCCGGGCACCGACATACGCGGCGCGAACCAGGTAGGGATAGCGTCCGTGCTCGTGGAATCCGGCATTTCCAGCGGCGACCTGTCCGTGTTGCCGGACTCCGACAGGCCCACCTACCGGCTGCGGTCGTTGGCAATCTGACTCCCCCTGAGGCACAAGCCCTGGACCGAGGGCAAAGTGGCAACCCTCTGTCTGCCAGAACCCTTCCGTCAACTGCCTGCGCGGCTTCGGGAATTCAGCAGGTCAGGTTGCTTCCGCGAATAGCGCGCGTAGTCGCGCATAGTAAGGTCGCCAAGGGTCCTCAACCGGAGCAACACCGCCAAACCCCCTTCCTCCGAGCGACTTTTTCCCAGGCGCAAGTCGCCAAAATCCGGCATCTGCCCCTTCCAAACACGGAATTTTCTCCGTAAAGGAATTTACACGGCGTCCCACGTGATCAAGCAAGTGATTTGCCGGGCATTGACCGGTCGAATCAGCTATGCCAGATAGCGCTTGATAACACCGGTCGCGTGAGTTGCATCAAAGTCAGGCGCCACACCCCATTACCCGAGACGCTAAGACTGGTGATAGGTGAAGGGACTGAATCCGTGACTTTCGCCAGGGAACGAATTAAATTCACAATATACTGAACTACAACAATAGATTGTTGACATACAACTTTCACAAGTATATATTCCGACGGCAATCGAGCTTTCCATGTAAGTATTGTCGTTGCACTGTTTATGACAAATAGCAAGCAGGAGGTATGTTGTCTATCGGAAGCATCAGTGTCATTTGAGCCCACTTAGAGATACTGTTCCTTTATCAAGAAAGTTTACACCTGGAGGATGACAACAATGTCCTACCAACGGCTGAAACAAAGACTAAAGGAACCCAGGGGACTACTATATGTGCCAATGCTGGTTGTATTGGCCCTGGCGGTTGTAGCCTGCGGCGCCGCAGCTACCGCTACACCGGCTCCCGCGCCGGACCCGACCGCAGTACCCGAGGTGATGGCCGAACCCACAGCAATGCCTGAGGTGATGGCACAGCCGGCCGAGGAAATGATGGCCAAGCCCGAAACCGGGGCGATGGCTTTTGCCGATTACTGGAATCCCCCGACTGATTATTATGGTGATCCCGTTTACGGCGGCATACTCCGCGTCAACTACGAAGACCCGCTGGAGCACGCTAACGACTGGGGTGCGGCTACCGGCGCTTCTTCCAGATACCGCGGCCCCACCGGCGCCGTGCTGGTGATGGAGAACCCCTACGATGCCGGCGCGCCGCTGATTCCCGATCTCGCCCAGAGCTGGGATGTCCACGAGGGACTGGACGGGGTAACCTTCCACTTCCGGGAGGGCACCAACTGGCACAACGGGGAGCCCTTCGTTTGCGAAGACGCCCGGTTCTCCTTCGAGACAATGAGCACTGGAAACGGCCTTACCGCCAGCTACATGAAGAGCCGCCTGGCCCACGTCATACTGGAAGAGATGGAATGCCTTGACGACATGACGTTGAAGATGAACTACACCGGCCCCACCGGTATCCCCCTGCTCAACTATCCAATCGCCGGGCATCGTCTTCAACAAGGCCTGGTTCGAAGCGGGCGGTGAAGAGGCGATGTTCCAGGATGTGACCATGGGAATCGGTCCCCTACAGGTGGATGGAAGGGCCAGTCGGTGGGTGTTGACGAACAGCACTTCGAGAGGAATGACGACTACTTCATACCGGAACTGCCCTACGTGGACGAGTTGGTTATCTTCGGCATCCTGGACGAGTCCGCGCAGCAGGCCACCCAGTTGGCCCACCAGACCGACTGGCACTGGGTCCGGAACTGGGGCCAGTACCAGGCCTACGTGGACCACGACCAGATTATTTCCGTTATCCGGGCTACTCGGGGCAACTTCCGCCTCTGGATTAACGCCCGCAATGAGCCTTTGACAACGTAAGAGTCCGCCAGGCCATTGTCATGGGTATTGACCGCGCCGCGGGCATCCTGATACTCCAGGACGGCCACGGCGCCTCCGGAGGCTTCGGCTACGCCCCGGGCAGCCCCTGGGAACTGCCCCAGGAGCATGCTTTGCTCGGTGCCCGGCTGGTGTATTTCCGATGACTTGGAGGCAACCCGCGCCGAAGCCAGGGCTATCCTGGAAGAGGAAGGGTTCGACTTTGAGAAGACTTACCTGTTCACCGTGGAGTCGGACGCCCAGGTAACGGCCCGCGCTACCTTCCTGCAGGAGCAGTTGCGGTTAATCGGTATCCAGACCGATTTCGACTCGGTGGAGACCATTGCCTATCGGGAACAGGAGAACTCCGGCACCTGGGGCGACCTGAAGCCCGGCAACAGTACCGTCAACGCCGATGACCCCAACGCCGGCGTATCGGCTTTCCTGCGCTGCGACTCCACCGGTAACGACTGGACTCCCAACGGCCCTGTGACCTGGACATCGTGGCCCTGCTGGACCAGGCCCAGGTCGAGTTGGACCAGGATAAGCGGCGGGATCTGGCCCACCAGATTGAGCTAGCCGCGATGCGACTCTATGGCTCCTTCCCGGTATACTGGGAGCAGGAAGCGGCAGCCTTCTGGCCTGAGGTCAGGGGTTATGCCCACTTCCCGGCGCCCTTCGGCTCCTATCGCAAGTTCATGCACATGTGGATCGACCCGTCCCACATGGACGATACCGGATTCGCCGGTCAGACCATGGGCGTACCTGGTGGGATTTAGTCTCCTCAGGCTCGGCAAAATCCATATCTATGCCAGAGACCAAAATATCGGCCACCCACCTGCATCGGTGGGTGGCCAGCTCTTATATGCCCGGCAAACGTCAGACCTCCTGAATGCAAAGGGAAATGAGGTCAGTCAGGCGCCCGGACTACCTCCACTTCTTAGTCCCGGGGCCAAGTTTGCATTCCGCTTTACCCGAGCGGTAATCTACACGCTCAATTCATCATTACTGATATTGAGCCTTGTCATCAGGATTGCGACATAGGATAATTTCCGGCAATCTCCCCATATCCAGGCGCATCCTGACTTGACACCTCACAGCACGGACGTTCGCAGAGTCAATGACTATCGACAGCAATGTGCAGAGGACCCGAGCCGCCCAGGCAGGTCTCCTGATGAGGACCTATCGCGAGACCTTTTCCGAGGATGGCGGGCGGCGCGGGTTAACCCAGGAAGAACTGTTGCGCCGGATGGCGTTGGTGGACACCAACTACGCCGTACGATACAGCCACGCCACGGTTTCTCGCTGGGAGTCGGGAGTCACCCGCCCCACCATCCAACGGCTCCAGGTTTTCGGCAAAGCCCTCAACCTGTTGCCACTGACGTAGCGGGCCTGGTCCTGCTGGCTGGCCTCGCGTCAGACTTTGATTCGGCCCTGGAGTGCGTCAATTCGCAAGACGTTGCTCAGGACGCTGCCCTGGAGGCCGCCCAGGGTTCCGGGAGCGAAGCCCGGAAGGACCCGAAGCCTGGGCCCGAATCTGCCGCAGGGACGACGGACTCGGTTAATCATGCGTTGTCGCCCAGCGTTTGGGGAGCAGTCCGTTTTACTTTATTGAGGCTGGTGCTGGTTGGGGCGTGCATTGTCGGCGGTGGGTACGCCCTGTCGTTGTTCGACTGGAACTACGCCTGGGCATCGTTGGTTTACGTCGGACTTGTTACGTCCCTGGTGTTGGCCCAGCAGTTCCTGTTGCCCAACAGGTCCGCCGACCTGGGCGGACTCTTTTGGGTTTCGATATTCTTCCTGTTGACGACTCCCTTGCTGCAGTTTCTCCCCGTTGAGGATGGACCACTACAACTTCTATACCATCGCGGGCTTTGCCGGCACTCCCATGCCCTACATGCTGTCGCTTCTGGTTAACCTGGCGCTGGCATCAACCGCCGGTCTCTTGTTCCGGCTGATTTGGATATGGCAGTGCCGCCGCGAATACGGTGGAAGTGATGCCCTGAGGCGGGCCGTCTGGGTAACATTGCCACCGGTGGCCATCGTGTACGCGGTGGTGGTTGTCATATCCAATGCTTCTATATGGATCCAATTCGCCGTGCTGATGCCGGTGATAGCCGCCATCTTTACCATGTTGCTGGTGTTGCAAGACCCCAAAAACAGTCCCAGCGAAAGTGACCGGAGATTCCTGCTGTCGACCATTGTGGCGGTGGCCATAGTCTCCACTACCCTGGGCATAATTACGATACTGGCGATTTACGTGTCACCTGACCTGCCGATGGTGTTGCCGGACCACAATCTGCTGCGTTCATGGGAAATCAATTTCACCGAGTTGGGCTATTCACGCGAAGAGGCGCTGCACCGCCTGAACCTGGGATACCTGTGGCATGCCATGTTTCTGTTCGCCTACATGTTTTCGTCGTGGGAGGCAGCCCGATTGTGGCCTTCTACCGCATAGGTCAGCGGGGAAACCCAAGCCCCACCAAAGTGCCCTCGGACTCAACGCATCAGGCCACTCAGGAAGAGACCAACCTTTTGCCGGAACTTGGGTAGCTGCTGCCTGCTCCCTTCTTGCCTGCGGGGTCGGGGGAATCGGACTTCGACCCGCGAGACGGCGAACTCATTCCGCCGGGAATCTTCAGGGACAGCCCCCTCCACTCGCATCATTGCCATTAGCCAGGTTGCCTCATCAGCCACTTCCTTGGTAATGTTGCGCGGTAATGTTGCGCACATACATTTCCCCGTGAATAGCCCAGGGTGCTGTCAACAATAGCTGAGGAGGTCCACTTATGGCTGAAGAACCAATCCGCGTGGGACTACGCGTGGGACTAATCGGAGCGGGCGGCAACGTGCGGAACCGTCATATCCCCGGCTTCCAGGGGGTGGAAGACTGCGAGTTAGTGGCGGTGGCCAACCGCAGCATCGAGTCGGGAAGGGCCATCGCCGACCAGTTCAACATCCCCAGGGTTTACGGCAACTGGCGGGAACTGCTGGAAGACGAAGACATCAACGCGGTCTGCATCGGCACCTGGCCCTACATGCACCGCACCATGACCCTGGCCGCCCTGGAAGCCGGCAAGCACGTGCTCACCGAGGCCCGCATGGCCTCCACGGCGGCGGAAGCCCGCGACATGCTCGCGGCTTCCCTGGCGCATCCGGAATTGGTGTGCCAGCTCACCCCCACGTCCACCAGCTACACCATTGATAACGTGCTGATGCGCTTGATAGGTGAGGGACATCTGGGCGAACTGTTGTCGGTGGACTTCACTTCCCTGCAGAACAACTTTGCCGACTTTGACGGCCCCCTGCACTGGCGCCACGACCGGTCGCTCAGCGGCTACAACACCCTGAACATCGGGGCATCCTACGAGTCCATGATGCGCTGGCTGGGCCGGGGCAGCCGCGTCTTCGCCATGTCCAGGGTCAACGTGCCCTACCGGCGGGACGAGAACGGTCAGCTTACCTCGGTAACCATCCCCCGACCATGTGGACATCCTTTACGAACTGGCCAACGGCGCCCAGGTCCATATGCAGATGAGCGCCACCTCCGGACTCAACGGCGGCAATCACATCTGGATGTTCGGAACCGAAGGTACCATCCACGTCGACCCCCAGCGACGGGTCTGGGCCGGCAAGCGTGGCGACAGCGAGCTTACCGAAGTCCCCAACCCGCCGGAAACCCAGGCCAGGTACCGGGTGGAGGAACAGTTCAGCAACGCTATACGAGGTACGGAAAAGGTGGACATGGTGGCTTTCGAGACCGGCGTCCACTACATGGAGTGGTCCGAGGCAGTCCACCGCAGCGCCGTGGAAGGACGGGCGGTTTACCTGCCGCTATAGGCAACCCCTCACCTCTCCGTGACCGTGCCAAGCCCGCCGCCAAATAGCCGGCCTGGGCGTAGGCAGGCAGAGCAGATAAAGAAAGGCCGCACCCGCACAATTACCTCGCGGGTGCGGCCCTTCTTAATAGTCAGCCTGGAGAGGTCAACTCCACAGCCGTTGAGAGGCCAACGCCGCCCCTTGGGCTAATGCCTCCAGCTTGGCCCACATAATGGACGGATGCACCCGCGGAGTAAAAGCGCCCTGCGAGAAACCGCAGTCGCTCCCCGCCATCACGTTTTCCCGACCCAGCATCCTCGCGTAATTGACAATTCGCTGGGACACAAGCTCCGGATGCTCGACGTGATTGGTGGTATGGGCCACCACGCCCGGGATAAGGATTTTGCCGTCTGGCAGCTTGACGTTCTCCCAGACTTCCCACTCGTGGGCGTGCCGTGGGTTTGCCGCTTCCACGCAGTAGGCCCCGGCGTTGACCTGCAGGACTATGTCCACAATGTCCCGCAGCGGTACGTCCGTCGTGTGGGGCCGTGCCAACTGCCCCAGCAGAGGTGGTAGCGCACCCGGTCCTCGGGGATCCCCTCTAGGGCATGGTCAAGGCTGCCACACCGCGAACTGGCAAACTTCCGGTATTCCTCGATGGTGGGAGCCGGGTCCGGGTTGCCGTAGTGTGTAACAACCCTGGGGGTCGTCCCCACTTTCAGGATGAACCCAGCGTCAACAATGGCCCGGTATTCCTCTCTCATCGCATCGGCTATGCGGCGAGGAATTCCTCTTCGGTGGCGTAAAAAACATTGCTCCGCTGCAGCTCGATGGTACCACCGGGGGCTATCGCCGGAATGAGGCCTCTTCCGGTTCGGCGTCTCCAGGGCAAGCCTTGAAGTTGCTAATGTCACTCTGGACCGCCGCGTGTCCCTGGTAGGTTATGGGGCCGGTGCAGACCACCTGGCTGCCCGCCGCAGCTTCCCCGCCGCTGTCGTACTCCGCGTAAACTCCGGAACCGCATCCGTCCCGGTAGGCATTGCGCAGCGAGCCTCTCGGGGAGCAGTGGGACTGGGTTGTCAAAGCCGGTGAGCCGGTCGTGGACGTAGGCGGAAAAGCTCGGTTTCCCATATTCTCCGTCGCTGGGAACATCTATGCCTGCCTCAACCTGCTGCCGCACCACCTCCTGGACCGAATTACGGACCAGGCCCGCCAAAAGCTCCGCATCGTAGGATTGGCCGGCCTCCCTGGCTCGCATAACCTCAATGATCTCAGCGGGACGCGCCAGGCTGCCAACGTGGGTGGTCAGGATCCGTGAAGAGCTGTTTTTCATTGCCCGCTCCTTGACGTGAATCTGGTAATCTGCGCGGCAGGTTGAAGTCTCTTTCGGCCCTCAAAGTGAGGCGTCACATGCTTAAGACGGCGGCAGGATCAGACCCCCTGTCTTAGCATTTAGGCGAGAGAGGGTCGCCCTTCATACGGTCACCGCTGTTCAGGGGCGCAGGTCACGACGCGGCAGGCGCTGCCTCTGTCTCTTTTGGAAGCGAGTCCTCCCAGTCCGGAATCAGTACCTTCGACGATGGTTCCAGCAGCCAGATGAACAGCACCCCGGCCAGGCTGGCGGCAATGGAGATTACCCACGCCAGGTCGTAGGAACCGCCTCCGATAGTGATGAAGCCGAATACTTCGAGGGGAGTGGCGTCGTTTATTCGGAAGTCGTAAATCAGACCACCAACCAACCCGCCCACGGCCATGCCCAGGCCAGACCCCAGGTGCTGGAACCCGAATATGGAGCGCACCGGCCCCATGCCGTAGTACTGGCGGTTGGCGATCAGGAAAGCGGACATCTCTCCGCCGAACCCGATTCCGAAGAGGGCCGCAAAGACGTAAAACTGCCACGGACTCTGGACCCAGAAGAGCATCAGCACCGTTATTCCCTGCAGAAAATAGGGAACCACCATCGCCGTTTTAGCACCCCAGCGGTCGGCCAAAATGGGGATGAACAGGCGGCTACTGACACTGGTGATGGTGTAGAGGGTGACAATCCATGCCGCCGAAGACAGCGACACTCCCCGGGTTGTGGCGTAAAACACCACGTGCCAGATAACTATCGAATGCCCCACGCAGCCCAGGTAATGGATAAACGGCAGATTCCAGAAGGCCCTGGTGCGGCGGGCGTGCTGCAGGAAAACCTTGCTCCGCAGCTTGGCGGTGGCCCGGTCGGTGGGAACCGGATCCGGGTCATCGGCATCGGCGCCCAGGGGCTTCATGCCCCGGTCCGCCGGCTCGCCGTGGAAAAAGGCCAGCAGCGAAAACAGTATGATGCCGCCCACCACCGGGATTATCCAGAAGGCCACCTGCCAGCCCGTCTGGGAAATCAGCAGCGCCAGGGCCGGGGCGGTGACGGACGCCCCCATCCCCCCGATGGACTGCTGGATTCCCACGGCAACGCCCAGCTTCCTCTTGAACCAGGCCGCCACCGTGGTCGGTATGTTCACTGCAAAGAGTGCCTGGGCTAACCCCAGCAGTACGCTGTAATAGAGGTAGAGCTGCCACAGCTGGTTCATGGTGCTCAATAGCAGCATTCCTACGACGTACAGGGTGGCGGCCACCAGCAGCGTCCGGCGCGCCCCGTAGCGGTCACCAACCCATCCAGCGGCGGGGGAGAGCAGGGCATTGGCCACGCTGCGCAGCACCTGGGCCAGCACGATTGCGGTAACACCCCAGGCAAAGTCCTGCTGCAGGACCACCAGGATTACCGCAAAGGCCTGGCTGACAAAGTTGGCCGTGACACGAAGCATGGTACCCGTGCCCACCACCACCCAGGCATAGTGGTACTGGTCCCGCAGCGAGTCCATCCGGGCTGACCAATCGATATTCAAGCCCAATACCTCTACTTAGTCAGGAAAATTAGCATTCAAGCCATGTGATAAGCCGGAAGTCGCCGAATATACCTGCCATGGCGCAAAACATCCGCAATTGACGCATTGTACCTGCGCACAGGGCAACGGGCAAACTGGCATAAGACGGAATTTCCCAAGAGCGTATACAAGTCTCGGTCTGGAATTGTTATCGGTGCAGTTTTGGTGATTTGGTTAGCGGACTGCGTAGGGGCAGCCCTTGTGGCTACCCTGCCTCTCTGGCAAAACCATCGAAAACGGAACACTACCTCTAGGGCGTCCGGCGCCGCCCGCACTCCGTCACCCAATCGTCAATGTCCTTCCCCGTTTCCAGGCAGGCGTACAGTACAACGCCCGCCGCCGCCCTGGCATCCTCCAGGGCGTCGTGGTGCCTGAAGGAAATCCCCAGGTCCGCGGCCAGTTTGGCCAGCCGGTACCCGCCGTTGCCGCGTTTTTCAGGCCAGGCTCGCCGGGCAATGGCTACGCTGTCCAGCCAGGTCACGGGAATGATTGGCAACCCATACTTTCGGGCGGCCCCGTCCAGCGCGGAGCGGTCAAAGAAGGTGTGGCTCACCAGCACTCCGCCATCCAGCCAATCGAACAACTCGGCGAAAACGTCGTCAAAGGTCGGGGCGCTCTGGACCCCGGAGGGCCCGATGCCATGAATCCTGATATTGAAGGAACTGAAGTGTTCTTCGGGGTTTACCAGGGTCGAAAAGCAGGAATCTACCCGCCCCTCATTTACCCGCACCACACCTATCTGGCAAATGCTGGAGGTACTGCTGTTGGCAGTTTCGACGTCAATGGCGTTAAAGCTCAGGTTGAGGGACATTGGCCTGTCGATCACTTCCCCTTGCTTTTTGTTCTACATAACGGTGTGCGGCCCGACTGATCAATCAGCCCGCCGCCAATGCCGGAATAATCTGCTGTCCGAAGGCCCGCACCTCGGCCTGTGGCGGCGCGAAGGTCAGGCAGGGCATAAGGTAGAGTTGGGTTACCCCGTGCTTGGCCATCTTCCGAATACGCTCCGTGCAATATTCGGGGGTGCCGATCAGCCCCAGGGCGTCGCATAGCTGCCCGTTTACCTCGTCGCTGACGAACTGGGTAATCTCAATAGCCTCCTCCCAGTTGGGCGCGTGGCCCAGGTCGGGGTAGATGTCCCGCACCGCCTGGGGAATCTCGTAATCAGGTATATCAAACCCCGAATAGGGCAGCCAGTTGGGCCCGCCCCACATCAGGCCCCAGTGCACTGACACCGGTCGGGCCATGCGCCGTGCTTCCTCGTTGGAATCGGCCACGCAGGTCCGCACCGCGAACATTATTTCCAGGTCGTCCAGGGTACGGCCGCTGCGCCTGGCCCCAATCTCCAGGTGCTCAAACACCTTTTCCACAATACCCGGCGTGTAGCCAACCAGGGCCAGGGCTCCGTCGGCCACTTCGCCGGCCATTTCCAGCGATCGCGGCCCCGACGCCGCCATCAGCACCGGCACCCCTTGTCCACCATCGCTACCGGCAAAGTCCAGGCGGTTGGTCATGCCGTGGTACTCCACCGACTCCCCCGCCAGCAGGGCTTTGACTTCGGTAACGCACGCCCGCATCTGCCGCAGAAGTCGCCGGACGCCGCCCGATGGTGCTTGCCGAGGTATAACCTGTGCCGATGATGAACCTGGTCCGTCCTGGTGCAACCTCGGCCACCGTCTGCGCGGCCCCCGCCAGCACCGATGGTATACGCCCGAAGGGATTGGTGACTGCCGGAAACAGGCGCAGCGTGCTGGTGACGCTGGCTGCAAGACCCATAGTCACGAAGGTGTCCCGGCATATCATCTGGCTGTCCAGAATGCCGGCCCCGTCGAAACCGGCCTCCTCAATCTGGCGGATCATGTTCAACAGTTCCGGCATAGGCGAAGTGCCGGGCACACGCATGGAAATCCTGATCGGTTCTGCCATCGATTCTCCCTCCATAATTCCGCCAACAGCTTGTTATTTTCTGCCTGCCAGTATACCAGCGAGCCACCCGACGTCGCTTCGAATGCTTTCACACCATGTTCAGCCCAATGGCAGCCGACACTTGTCGCATTGGGCTCTGCCATGCGACCACCCCAGGTTTCAGGAATTTCAGGGCAAATCACATCCGTTCTTGCTTTCGCATAAATTGTGAGTTGTCTCGCACGAATGTCGGGAGCCGATACCCAGCTCCTCGCCCGTAATTGACAGGATTCGGCCCAGTACGTAGCATTGCGCCAAGCTAAAGACTCACCTCGATCCAAAAACGTCCCTGCTCTGGTGCGACCGGAGTTGCGGACTTAACGGGAGGCGGCGACATGAAATTTGGCCTGATGTACGAAATCCAGATTCCGGAACCTCACTACCCCGGCGTTGAGCAGGAAAGGTACCAGCAGGTGCTGGCCCAGGTAGACCTGGCCGACGAAGTGGGGTTCGACTATTTCTGGACGGTTGAGCACCACTTCCTGACAGAGTTCTCCCACTGTTCCGCTCCTGAAGTTCTGTACGGGGCCATCTCCCAACGCACCAAGCGCATCCGCATTGGCCATGCCGTCGCGCTGCTGCCAGGACAGTACAACCATCCGGTGCGGGTGGCAGAGCGGGCCGCGGTGCTCGACATCCTGAGCAACGGGCGGATGGACCTGGGAACCGGCCGATCCACCACCCTTATCGAAATGGACGGGTTTGAAGTAAACCCTGAAGATACCAGCGCAGGGAAATGAGGCTGTCGCATGATTAAACCCAGACTGTGGACCGAGGATACTTTCTCCCACGAAGGCCAGTTCTACACTATCCCGCCCCGATCGGTAATTCCCAAGCCGGTGCAGCAACCCCACCCGCCCATGTGGGTGGCATGCAGCCAGCCGGACATGTCCACCTTCCACCACCCACCCCACAGCGCCGCGCAGTGAAACGCCTGGGTGTCCTCTGCTTCACCTGGGCGGCTACGGCCAGATGGAGGAAAGGGTCGTCGGCGCGATCGTGAAGCGATCAAGACCGCCAATACGCGTGGCCGGTGGTCCAACGACCAGGTGGCGGCCCTGTGCCATTCACGTCGCGACGGACGGCAGAGGAGCGACGGTACTAGCCCGGAAGGGGAGTGTTCCCCCAACAAGGCGAAGAACTCACCATCCCTGGCAGGAAGACAGGTGACCAATTCCTACCAGTTTGCCGTATCGGCGGTGCAGGAGGAACGGGTCAACAAGACCGCCGCCGATCATATTGAGTCTGGCGGCTTGCCATGGGGAGACCGGACCTGTCATCAAGGTGCTGAAGAAGTACGAAGAGGCCGGTCGACCAATGCTCTCTTCATGCAGAGGCAACCTGGCCCACTCGCGCATCATGGACTCAATTAAGGGCTGTTTGCGCGACAACGTTATTCCCTACTTTAAATATGGCGAACTGCATGGACTGTTCGAACTCCACGTGTCTCACACTGTTATCAAGAAGAACCCGGCATAAGCCGAAACTGGCGGGCGTCCGAATTTAGTTCCGGCCCCGGGCCCGCGTAGGGTCGGCCCAGGCCCGGACACCACCGCCCACTGCTTGTCAACTTATCGCTATAATGCCCCCGTGTAAGACCGTAACGCATGATGGCAACTGGACATGCTCAGCGGTCTATTCAGTGTGACCCCGGTAGCCACCTGAATCATGGAGGACCTCAACGTCTTCATCATCGGAATCACGCGTACCGCCGGACCGGCTGCAGCCCTCCCGACCCCTGACCGGGAGTCCGCCCCCGCCGTCAACGTCCGGCCTGTTCAACAAGAGCACCTTCACGTGCTGCTTCGCCACCGGAGCTTCTTTCTCCTGCTGTGGCTCAGCACCTGTCGGCAACGCCTCGCTGTCGTGGTGCCAGCATGTGCATCACCGGGTGTGGGGGAATCCCAGTTCTCTCCTCCCTTCATGTGTGGCATCGCTGCGGGAATGCGCTCATGTCCTTGTTTTTGGCCCTCGCCTTGGGCCGGGGCGTCATCGCCGACCGGATAGACCAGCAGCCGCAAGATGGTGCTGTGTAGTGCAGTCTGTCATGCGGTGGTGGTGATTTCCTTTGCCGTGGCGACAATCCACACTGGGGCATATGTGGAGCACCACCGACATCTCGTCATCTATGCCCTGGTTTTCTCCTTCATCACCGGAGTACTGCATTCCCTGATCCAGCCGGTACGCCAGGCCATGGTGGCCAACACGGTGCCCCGGGAAGACCTGTGGAACGCCATCGCTCTGAACTCGATTGCCGGTAACGTGGCCCGGGTGGTCGGGCCGGGGCTGGGTGGGGTACTCATCGCCTGGCTGGGGCCGGCCCTCAACTTCTACATTGAGGGCGTCTTTTACATCCTGATGGTCCTGGTGATGGTTCCCATAGCATTGCCCTATAGGGAAGCGATAACCGCCACCCGGACTTCCATGCTGGCCAACCTGAAGCAGGGTTTCAGCTATGTATTGAGCGAGCAGTTGGTGCTCCGACTCCTGCTGGTGGCCTGCATCTCGGACATCCTGCTCGCGCCGGTCATCCACTTGATGCCGGTGATTGCCACCACGGTGCTGGGCCGTGGCTCCGAGGTCTACGGCTTCCTGGTGCTGGCTACGGGAGTCGGCGGTATAATCGCCACCATTTCCTTTGCCTCGCTGGGCGGGGCCTTCCGCAAGGGTTCCATCGGACTCCTGGCCTTAATGCTGTTGTCGTGTACTGCCATCGCCCTGGGCGCATCGACCTGGCTTTGGGTTTCGCTGGTGGCCATGTTCGGCTTTGGTTTTTTCCGGCTGGTCTTCAAGATCAACAATAATACGCTCCTGCAGACCACCATACCTGACGCGCTGCGGGGGCGGGTGATGTCCATCTACCACCTGGACCACGGTATTACACCCCTGGCCAGCATGACCCTGGGACTGCTGGCGGAGTTCTGGCCCGCCAACCTGGTGGTCCTGATGGTGGGAGTAATCAGCCTCGCATTCACCGTTTACGCGTTCCTGGCCTTCACCGACGTGCGGAGGATGAGCTGACATCACCGGTGACCGTCGAAAATTTGCCATTAAGCATTTCCGGGGTGCGGCCAGGTTTCAGGGTGTTTAGGTTTAAGCCCGAATCCACCGAAGGGGGTGGTAGAGATGGCGGAGCAGGGTATAAGGGACCCAGAGGAGCGACTGTCCCGGTAGATTTTGGATCTTTGGCGTCGGTAAATGGTCTGCGGTGGTCGTGGTGAGCCACTCACTGAGGGACAGGACGCAGCGGGAGAAGCTCGCTGGCCGGTCTGGGGCGAGGTGTTGGGGTATCTTCGGTTGGCTGGTAGGTAAGGGTGAGGTCGGCACGCCGATTGTCGGCGAGGACGTCAGGACGGGAGTGGCAGGGCTCGCAACCGGGCCAGGGCACGACTGAACTGGGTTTCCCAGGGCCATTGTTGGGGCAGATGCAGGGTGAGGCGGCGTGCCTTGCGGGTGAGCCGTCCGGCCAGGGAGAAGAACCGCCGCCGCAGGGTCTTGGTGGTCACGATCTGCTCACCGAGCCCGATGCGCGCCGTCCAGCGGGCGAGGTTATGCGCCAGCACCTGCACCGCCAGCCAGGCACCGTTGGCGGCGAAACGCCCCGAGGGGAGATGGTTCAGCCCGACGCCGTACTTGAGGTCGCGTATGGCGTTCTCGATCTGGGCGTGGCGGCGATGGTCGGCCTCCAGTTCCAGGGTATCGCCGTCCCGGTCGGTGATGAAGCCGTGATAGCTGTAGGAGGCGAAGAGGGCCAGTTGGGAACCGGGCGCGGGCTTCACCCGCCGGACGATGAGCCGCACCGGCGCGGCATAGGGCTCGCTACGGAAGGGAGTGTAAGCGGTCTCGGCCACATCGGCGGCGCCCTCCATCCAGTAGGGGATGGGCGTCCAGGCATCCTCAGGTATGGCCTCGATGAGATTGCGCAGGCTGGCACGCTGGCGGATGGTGATGGAGAAGCGGACCTTCATCTTGCGGCAGAGGGCGACGATGGAATGGGTGTAGAAGCCGCTGTCGGCCCGCATGTGAGTTGCCCCCTGGCCCCGGCATAACGCACCCGCCCCACTGTCTCCCGCAGGAAGTGGGCGGCGCCCCGAGCGGTGTTGGCGCGGCCCTCCGCAGCCGAGAC